>JAOTOL010001663.1:4980000-4995000 GCA_034440575.1 Imbricaverruca yamaguchii
GTCGAACATATGGTTCGAGAATGCCGCGATCGCTACTTGCGATACATGAAAACTGTTGGAAAGAAGTCGGCATCACCAGGTGTACGTCCGTCCGGTGATGAGTGGTTTGGAAAATTGTTTGATATAGCCCGCTGCAAATGTGCAGATATCGATAGCTGCAAATGTGCGATGGCCGACAAAGTGTCACGAATGGAGTTTCCCTTTGTCCAAGACCAGAGAGGACCTCGCCAAATGCAAATCGGCACCTCAGATATCCGTGAAACCACTCGTCGACGCGCCATGGACGAAAGGAGGCGTCTGACCGCCGAGAGAGTCACATCACCACAACCGGGACCTTCTGGAATGGCCCAGCTAGATTCTAATTCAGACCAAGATTCCGCCACAGATTCATCATCGCTCACATCTGTAGTCAATGAGTCAGAGTATATGGTGAACAGTAACACAGACGAACTGCTAAATACGGCTAGAGCAGCAGATCGGTACGGAGTGTCTAATCGTGCGTGTGCTGCGATCATAAACGGTTTCCAAGTGGACATTGATCGGATCACTTCTGACGATATGGACTGCATAGTGGATAGCAAAAAAGTATGGCGAGCAAGGGATCGGATTAGAAGAGAGGTAGTAGCCCAGAGCCATGAGGATCATGCAGGTCGTGTATCTGGTCTCTACTTCGACGGTAGAAAAGACGACACGCTTATGACAGCCAGTTCAAAGAAGACGGAAGAGCACATTGTGGTTGTATCCGAGCCAGACAGTGCATATTTAGGACATTTTACCCCAAAGACTGGGAAAGCGGAGGACATTTTTCAGGACCTGAACGCTGTGGCATATGAGTTTGGTGCGGATGTTTCTGTGCTTGACTGTGACGGCACGAGAGTTAATACTGGCCAAAAAGGTGGTGTTATCCGTTTGTTTGAGCTCGGACAAAAACCCCGTTTGAGCCCCGTCCACTGGTTTGCGTACCAACTTCATGCAAATGAACTTGCAGTAACTTCTTCGTGCAGTATTTAGCCAGTTAGATGGAGTCACAACAGGACCTAAGTCGTTTAGTGGACTGATTGGCCGGGCTGCTGCAGGCTCAGTAGAAACCTTGCCAGTGGTCGATTTTGAGCCAATCGATGGCGGAAATGTTTCAGAAATGACGCAGGAGATTCTTAGTGACCTAAGTTCAGATCAGGCTATTCTGTACAGTCTGGCGCGTAGTGTCCAGTATCTCAGATAGAACTGCGAAAATGAAGATCGGTCCACTAAACCACTCCAGGTGGCTGACTCTGGCGGCGCGAATTCTCCGTCTCTACATATCAACCGAACAGCCATCAGACAGTCTGAGAATGCTAGTGGAGTTCATCGTGTGCACTATACTCCCATGTGGTTCTGCATCAAAAAGAACTGGAAATGTTCTGACGGTCCTGGCAATACGCTGCACAGCGTGCAACTTCTCAAAAGTTTGCGACCTGAGATAGCGGACATGGTGCAGCCGGTAATACAGCGCAACAGCTACTGGTGTCACCCTGAGGCAGTACTGCTAGCAATGGCAGCGGGCCAAGATCAAGCCACACGGGAAAGGGCGGTCACTCAAATCCAGCAGTGTCGCAGAACTCAAGTCGATAGTGATACTGACGAAGTGCGGAAGTTCAAGCTTCTAAAAGTGAATATGGGGGCAAACAACATCATGGAGCTGATTGATTGGTGTAATGAGGCGATAACCGAGCCGCCCTTGACGCAACAACTGTCTGTTGATGACTTACTAGACATCATCGCGAGTCCTCTCGAAGTACCGCTATACCCCGTGCACAGTCAGACGGTGGAACGGATGGTGAAAGTGGTGACCGAGGCGTCTTTGAAGGTAATTGGTGAAGAGGCCCGCCACGGTTACATTGTGGCGAAGTTGAAACGCAGGTCAGCAATGCCAGTGCTCAGCAGCAAAAAGGATTTCATGTCGGGCTTTCTGTCGAGCATGTAGACAAGTAGTACAGTTATAAAATGATAGTTCGTACAAAAAAGGTGGCCGCTCGTACAAAAGGTGACGTCGCTGTATGCCCGTCTCCTTCGATTGTAGTGGAACGGAGCATGATGCCGATTTCGCCTGGTCTATTTGTCATTACAATAAGATATAAAGTGTCTCAGAATGATTTAATTGGTCTTCGATGTAAGCAGACGAGGAATTTTGAAGATGTTCAAGCTTTCAAAAGTGAAAATATTAGCATTATACGCCGATAGATCTACTGATTGAAAATGGAACGAACAAGCGACGTAAAGTGAACCTTTCTTTCATGCGTCAGATATCCAGGCAACTTATTAAGCGACTGGTGCTTATCAAAAGCCTTTTACCCCACTAAACACTTTCATTGAGTTTTATTAATGAGCTTCATCACCAGAATCCATTCATCAGTCATCCACAGCAACGATTGCCGCCTTTTTCGTCACAGCGCCGCGGCGGCGCTCCGACGGTGGCCGGACGCGTGGTGTTAGATGCCAATCACAACGGAGCGCCATCACTGGAGACTTCAACGCCGGCCGCCCGGCAAATTTGTTTCTTTATCGGCCTGTCGCATATTTTGTTTATTGTTTGATTTAGATTTGGTTTCGACCACAGGTTTTTTTAAGGTGATCTGCACGATAATTTCATTAAGCAAAGTGTAATTTCCAAAAAAAGGTCCTTCGTGACACACCCTACTGTGCATTGATCCCTGGAGCCGTCGCTACGCAGCAACCAGAGTTGACGTCGAAATAATTCAGACAAAAACAAATAGCGCCCATCCCAGCTTGATTCCAGTGCTGGCTATTGTCAGGCTGAGGGTTACGGTGTGGAATGTCGCTCCAACAGATGACCGATGATGCCCAACCGATTAACGGTGTTTTCCAGCGGTTGCGCGACGTAATCAAAAGGTCTGAGAAGCGTTTTTGGTCAACTCAAACTTCAGCTTGGACCTCCACTGAGGAGGGCATATAGGATCAGAATACATGACCAGTGTAAAGTTTACGCGTGTAGCGTCGACCCATCGACACTGAACATACCTTCAGATCTGGAAATTCCATCGACCCTATACACACCTTCTGGTCGGGAAATGCCAGTTCATTGGCACTATATCAGCCGAGACCTTGATGTAGCTACAAAACAAATGATATTATATTTTGGGTTAACCCAGATATTTTGGGTCGTGAGAAAATTCTGGTTACGTCACTGGCTATAAGGAGGCCGCGTCCCTGACTGGCTACCGCTGCATGTCATGAGATTAAAACTGGGCAACTTCAAGATCACTACCCATGCTCCCGTGACCAGTAGCTTCTGCTGCTGCTTCTCATCGTGGACAAGAACTTCAAGGTTCAAGGCCAACCAATCATCAAAGACCACTCAAGATCGAAAACCAAGACCGCTAACAATGAACAAGACTCGCACCAAGAGCCGGGAATGGTCTGGAAGACCAGGCTCGGAATGGTCTGGGACATCTGGCGCCATCTGGATGGAATGACCACACCTTGTCCTCTGGTCACTGATGGCGCCATCTGGATGGAATGACCACACGTGGTCCTCTGGCCACGGACCGTCGCGCGAATCTTTATCCAGTTCGGCCATATTTCTCCTCTTCACAACCATCATGATTGCATGATGTGTTTTCTAATTGTGACGTGTCCAATTCAAGAAATTGAAGTTAATAAGTATACGTCACTAGACCAGCATTAATCCCATGTATTGCTTTGTTGAAGACATTACGTGATACTCAGTAATGCTAGGATATTTCACGGTCATTTTAAAATCTGGAATTGCACTTTGAAATTCAACTAGGGCCGATGTTCAGAAATGTATTCCGCCTCCTAGTGGAAAAGTGGTGGCTGGACGGCGACGACGGCGGTGGCTGGAATGTGACTGAGTTCTCGTCATAGCGCAGCGTGCCTTATCGCCAGAGTCCGTACATGGCATGTCTGCCCGAGAATCTGGCCGTCCGTCCAGCTCGCAGCCGGGCCTCGTGGTGCCCCGGCAGCAGAGACCAGACTGTCTGGTGCCGACACTGGGTCAGACCCCAGTACAGCCCGGACTGTCTGGCGCCGACACTGGGCCAGACCCGAGCACCGCCCACAGACCGGACTGTCTGGTGCCGACACTGGGTCAGACCCGAGCACCGCCTACAGACCGGACTGTCTGGTGCCGACACTGGGTCAGATCCGAGCACCGCCCACAGCCCGGACTGTCTGGTGCCGACACTGGGTCAGACCCGAGCACCGCCTACAGACCGGACTGTCTGGTGCCTACACTGGGTCAGACCCGAGCACCGCCTACAGACCGGACTGTCTGGTGCCGACACTGGGTCAGACCCGAGCACCGCCCACAGACCGGACTGTCTGGTGCCGACACTGGGTCAGACCCGAGCACCGCCTACAGACCGGACTGTCTGGTGCCGACACTGGACCAGATCCGCCCACAGACAGGACTGTCTGGTGCCGACACTGGGTCAGATCCGAGCACCGCCCACAGACCGGACTGTCTGGTGCCGACACTGGGTCAGACCCGAGCACCAACACAGACCGGACTGTCCGGTGCCGACACTGGGCCAGACCCGAGCACCGCCCACAGACCGGACTGTCTGGTGCCGACACTGGGTCAGACCCGAGCACCGCCCACAGACCGGACTGTCTGGTGCCGACACTGGGTCAGACCCGAGCACCGCCCACAGACAGGACTGTCTGGTGCCGACACTGGGTCAGACCCGCCTACAGACCGGACTGTCTGGTGCCGACGCTGGGTCAGATCCGATCACCGCCTACAGACCGGACTGTCTGGTGCCGACACTGGGTCAGATCCGATCACCGCCTACAGACCGGACTGTCTGGTGCCGACACTGGGTCAGATCCGAGCACTGCCTACAGACCGGACTGTCTGGTGCCGACACTGGGTCAGATCCGAGCACCGCCTACAGACCGGACTGTCTGGTGCCAACACTGGGACAGACCCGAGTACAGCCCGGACTGTCTGGTGCCGACACTGGGTCAGACCCGCCCACAGACCGGACTGTCTGGTGCCGACGCTGGGTCAGATCCGATCACCGCCTACAGACCGGAATGTCTGGTGCCGACACTGGGTCGGACCCGCCCACAGACAGGACTGTCTGGTGCCGACACTAGGTCAGATCCGAGCACCGCCCATAGACCGGACTGTCTGGTGCCGACACTGGGTCAGACCCGCCCACAGACAGGACTGTCTGGTGCCGACACTGGGTCAGACCCGAGCACCGCCCACAGACCGGACTGTCTGGTGCCGACACTGGGTCAGACCCGAGCACCGCCCACAGACCGGACTGTCTGGTGCCGACACTGGGTCAGATCCGAGCACCGCCCACAGACAGGACTGTCTGGTGCCGACACTGGGTCAGACCCGAGCACCGCCCACAGACAGGACTGTCTGGTGCCGACACTGGGTCAGACCCGAGTACAGACCGGACTGTCTGGTGCCGACACTGGGTCAGACCCGAGCACCGCCCACAGACAGGACTGTCTGGTGCCGACACTGGGTCAGACCCGAGCACCGCCTACAGACCGGACTGTCTGGTGCCGACACTGGGTCAGACCTGAGCACCGCCCACAGACCGGACTGTCTGGTGCCGACACTGGACCAGATCCGAGCACCGCCCACAGACCGGACTGTCTGGTGTCGACTGGTGTCTGGTGCCAATCCACGGAACTTGATGTGTCCAATGCTGTCTCGTGCGTCACGCGCTAACTAGACTCCAGAGAGAGAAAGACGTGAGACGCCATCAGCAGCAGTTGACACCTCCAATGTCTCTGACGGCGTCTGACACCGTTTGTTCTTGGATGGCTAGACTGGTATGGCAACCATGGCTATTTATTGGTTTGAGAGCTGCCTTGGAAACCGAGATGAACCCACGGGCGCGTCCAGTTCCACCCCAGTGACAAACGGGGTGGTCCGGGGTTCGTTTTCCGGTGCAGTTTTCGGTCCTCTCTTCACCACTGATTTCAAGCCGCGTATCACTCGCGGAATGGGTATGTAATATATCGACAATACGTAGTTCCTTAGCTCTGACATTCTGTCTAGCATGGAGTAAACTAACACTCGCATAGAAGCACATCTCTTGCAACTACCCTCCCTATTTTTACCCTGGGCCCCAGCTGTACCGGGCCGATCGCCCCGACGGGCGAGGGTATGGCGGAGTGGCTCTGGCCGCCAGGGACGGCATCAGCGAGTCCCCCCTGAAAATCACCACGGCTGTCAACCATTCCAACAGCAAGCTGGAGACGTTGTGGATGTTGTCTAAGCCGGACAGTAAACGCCAGTTCATCATGTGCACAGCATACCGTTCACCAAGACGGAATGTGACCGACCTGAAAGCTGACTTCGCAGACCTGAAAGCGCAATTTCAACGAGTGATTGTGGACTATTCCAATTCCAAAGTTTTTTGCGGACATTTCATTTATGACTTGCAGAAACCAGACTCCAGACATAGGTATGCGTACTCTTTCAGATTATATTTTTAATTACTCGTTGTCTCAGTGTGTGACCTGGCCCACTTGTTCGACTGGCTCTCTTCCTGACGTAGCTGTTACCAACTGCCGTGACATTGTGAAGCAGTACCGTACAAAATTTTGCAACTTTAGTCCGCATAGATTTGTGAATGTTTTTGTCAATATGCCTAGATCCAGACCGAGTGGTGCCACTGTTCGCTCCCGTTGCCTTCGCCGCATAGATCCGAATGTTTAGTTTCATGATCTTTTTTGGGGCTGACTGAAGTTCCGTTTTCAATTCTCCCTCCGTCACGCTCAAGTAGTACTGTTTTCTGGCTATCTTTTTACCCATCATTGACTTTCATGCTCCCATAGGGACTGTTAAAATTAGGAACCCTAGCGCTCCGGTCGTATCAGATGGAACTAAGGCCTTAATGTGTCGCCGCCGTGGTTCGCTGTCTGTCTATGGGCACCAGTCTACGGAGTACAGGGACGCCACCCGAGCTGTACGATCGGCGATTAGTCGTGATAGTCGCGACGATGCTGAGCGGCGACCCTGAGGATGGGCGGAGGTCCGCCCTGACCACCATATCTGACCAGATCCTATCCGCATATGACCATGGAGAGGTGTCCCTTCTCTGCCTGCTGCATTTGAGCAAATGTTTTCATGTGATAGACCACTCAAAACTCCTGTCAAAATGAAGTCTTCACAGCATAGATGCATCCCGGTTTTCGGCTTATCTTCAGAACCGCACCCAGAGTGTCAACCTCACTGACAGTCTGGGTGTCGTCCATAAATCTGCCCCGCTGCCCAACAGCATCGGCGTTTTTCAAAAATCATCTCTCGGATCTCTTCTCTACTGCATCTTCGCCAACGACCTCAGTCTGTTCGCCGAAGACGCAGTGGTTATCCAATACGCCGACGACACCAAAATTGTGGTCAGTGGTAAGAAATCTGGAATTCAAAACGTCGTCGCTCACATGGAAACAGTTTTGACCTCCTTGACATTTGGTTTCGAGCAAATGGATTGAAAATTAACGTTACCAAATCACAGTTCATGCTTTTGGGAAGCCCACAAAATGCGCGTACCTTGCCGGATATCACGGTGAAATTTCACGACCACTATCGACCCACCATTTCGCAATGCAAGACTGTCGGGCTTATTTTCGATCGATCGCTCAGCTGGGGCTCGCACGTCTCAGAGGTGACTTGGCCTGGTTTTTTAGTTCTGGGTTTTTTAGGACAATCACTTATATGTCTCCCGGACCTGCACTGAGATGGGGAAGAGGCGTTTTAGCTCCACAGCACCACTTATGTTCAACTTATTGCCACTCGAGCTGATGCGGCTTCCCGTACCAATCTTCGGTCGCCACCTACGGCGGCGCTCGTCCAACGTGCCGTATGTACCGGATTGATTTGCTGCTCGCCCCGATGTAATTTTGGGGGGGGGATTTATTAAGGCATCCATGACTCCCGGTTTAGCTCTTTGGTGATTTTGACCTTTCTTGCTATGCTGATTCATTTAATTGACCCGAGGCTATCGTAATCGCAAATCCATTGTGAATTATCTCAATAAAATTCGGTGTCTGTCTATGTAATTTCTTCAACCAAAGCTGTCTGAAAATTAATCCAACAAAAACCCAATTTATTTTGCTAGAATCTCACAACCAATAACACGACATATTTGGGTAGTACTTACTACTTGAATGGCAAACTTCGGAGCAGGGATGTTGGCCGTATTTAAATCCACTGAACATGCATCACCCACCTTTGTTCAGCTTGGTTGGACATCCATGGAGGAGCTTATCAGAACCGTAGATGTGCCGGTTGTGAAATGGAGGGGAAATGTAGCGTCTGGTCTCCGCGACATTGTTTGTTCGTGGGAGTGAGAGAGTGACGTGTCGTGTGACGTGTCGTGTGACGTGTCGTGTGACGTGTCGTGTGACGTGTCGTGTGACGTGTCGTGTGACGTGTCGTGTGACGTGTCGTGTGACGTGTCGTGTGACGTGTCGTGTGACGTGTCGTGTGACGTCGTGTGACGTGTCGTGTGACGTGTCGTGTGACGTGTCGTGTGACGGTGACGTGTCGTGTGACGTGCGTGACGTGTCGTGTGACGTGTCGTGTGACGTGTGTGTGACGTGTCGTGTGACGTGTCGTGTGACGTGTCGTGTGACGTGTCGTGTGACGTGTCGTGTGACGTGTCGTGTGACGTGTCGTGTGACGTGTCGTGTGACGTGTCGTGTGACGTGTCGTGTGACGTGTCGTGTGACGTGTCGTGTGACGTGTCGTGTGACGTGTCGTGTGACGTGTCGTGTGACGTGTCGTGTGACGTGTCGTGTGACGTGTCGTGTGACGTGTCGTGTGACGTGTCGTGTGACGTGTCGTGTGACGTGTCGTGTGACGTGTCGTGTGACGTGTCGTGTGACGTGTCGTGTGACGTGTCGTGTGACGTGTCGTGTGACGTGTCGTGTGACGTGTCGTGTGACGTGTCGTGTGACGTGTCGTGTGACGTGTCGTGTGACGTGTCGTGTGACGTGTCGTGTGACGTGTCGTGTGACGTGTCGTGTGACGTGTCGTGTGACGTGTCGTGTGACGTGTCGTGTGACGTGTGTGTCGTGTGACGTGTCGTGTGACGTGTCGTGTGACGTGTCGTGTGACGTGTCGTGTGACGTGTCGTGTGACGTGTCGTGTGACGTGTCGTGTGACGTGTCGTGTGACGTGTCGTGTGACGTGTCGTGTGACGTGTCGTGTGACGTGTCGTGTGACGTGTCGTGTGACGTGTCGTGTGACGTGTCGTGTGACGTGTCGTGTGACGTGTCGTGTGACGTGTCGTGTGACGTGTCGTGTGACGTGTCGTGTGACGTGTCGTGTGACGTGTCGTGTGACGTGTCGTGTGACGTGTCGTGTAACGTTTAGTGACGAGTTGCATGCCCCGCTCATCCTTGGCACCTACCATTGACGTGACGTTTCTTCTGCACCGACACCATCGCAGATCTCTTGGTATAATAATTCCGCCGCATACATTTGCAGTACTTCAATGCTAAAAAGAAATGTGTCGACGGTGGATTGTCACTGGCTGTCGTTCAGACCTGGCAATGACGTTGTTTATAATTGGATGCCACAAGAGATCTACATGATAATTAAGCAGAATAGACGTTAGAAAACAAAAGATCAGCGGGGTTGCATAACAGCCATAGTTGATGCAGCTGTTGAAGCCAGTTCGCACAAAAACACGCAATCTTTATTTTAAAGACATAATTAGTGGTGACATTTTCCGCGTGAGCGTTTGTATACACGCCGCTCACACATTTTTGTTTCTTGGTAGACCGTCCTTCCTCTTTGCATCATCGCTGCCCGCCCGAGACCGATGTGTCGATGTTTCTCAACCTCCAATAATGCCAGCTCCCCGACCAGAAACGACACACTCATGATTTGCGTTTTCAGGCAACGCTGCGTTCGAGACGGCGTCCAACATTTCCGGCCACACGAACCTGGTGCACATGGTGGCGAGGACGCGAGCCCGGCTGGCCTGGAGCACACACTACGTCGGAGACCTCAGGTCAGAACCGGATATGTCAGGTCAGAACCGGATATGTCAGGTCAGAACTGGGTAAGTCAGGTCAGAACCGGATGTGTCATGTCAGAACCGGATGTGTCATGTCAGAACCGGATATGTCAGGTCAGAACCGGATATGTCAGGTCAAAACCGGATATGTCATGTCAGAACCGGATATGTCAGGTCAGAACTGGATATATCAGGTCAGAATTGGAAGTCAGGTAAAAACCAGATATGTCAGGTCAGAGCTGGGTATATCATGTCAGAACTAGATTTGTCAGGTCAGGACCAGATATGTAAATTCAGAACTGGATATGTCAGGTCAGAACTGTATATATCCGGCCGGGACAGGATATGTCAGGTTAGAACTAGATATGTCATGGCATATAGGTGAATAAGTCAGTTTGGGGCCGTATATGTCAAGTGGTCAGAGCCCAATTAAGGCTCAACCTTCTTATTCCAGGTTATTCTCGAGGGTGACTTGCTATCAAGTTCATAGTGGTTTCATTCCCAGAGTTATGGTGCGGGTTCCCGCACTATTTTGCTCCCTAATCCTTTTGGATCCTCTCGCTTCTGTTCGGAAATAGAAATTCTGTTCGAATGTTTCCTGGAGTGGTCTTCATGGAGCAGGGACCTATGATAATGCGTAGCTTGTTCCGCGAACCCTGGCGACAAGAACCAGTGTCCTGGGCGCATGCGTTTTTGTGGGAACTAACACCAAATTAGCTCATGTTCACTGCTATAAATAGCGCTGCATTGCAGGCTTTTCCTCTCCACAATTCCAGTTTGATATGATTACAGTAAAAGCATATCCGGTGTCTCGGTGCATTTCCCATGAATAATGTAGTGTTGTGCCTGTGTAGTTGCAAAATAGAGGAAGTACTGGCAACCAGGGATTGTTTTAACATGGTAGATAAGTGCTTTTTGAGACACGGATTAAAGTGCATATAAGAGTGATCAAGGTTGTCTGGGATGATCATGGATATGTAGATATGAACCAAATGTCAATCGATGTGTTCTCTTGCAAGCATGTTATATCGACAGAAGAAAAGAAAACAACATAAAATATCGTGAACTGTGTCTTCATGATGTTTTCACTTGTAGAATGCGCATAGTCTATTATCGCAACATAAACAGAAACGACTCGCACGCAATCCATCAGACATATTGTAAATCGCAGAGGCAAAACTTCAAACTCAACCCCATGGTCAATGAATGTGTTGCATGACGTAACCTGTTCGCGTCGTGACGTCAGATTATGTGACAGGCTTCCGTCACGGCCGACTGACACACGTGACGGACGCACATGCCAGGCTCGAAACGCGCACTAGAATTTCCCAGTGCTCTGCCTCGTGTCAACAGCCCCGAGCACGATGCCGCGTTTGACGGTTGTGCAGGGCCTCAGCCAATAAGATTTGACTGGGGAGTTGATAGGCACAATCGACGCAAATCGGGCCAAATCCCAGCCTGCTAAGCTCCACCGCTATCCAAGCGACACTTGAGCAGTTGGAGATACGGCTTGATTGTCGAATCACGGTTATCAGTGTGGGAGTACGACTCCACAGCTAACATGCTGAGGGATGTCCTTGCCATAGGCAATGGAACGTATCCTAGATGTGTCCCGTTCCGCCCAGTGAAGTTCGGGCGTGCCGCCACCTATGGCTCTGGCTGTGTGACTTAGATTGAGCAGAGAAGCTGCGAAGCAGAGCTGGTCATGACGGACAGCGCCAGTTTTGGTTTTTGCTCGTTCGAAATGGAGCATTCGGGTCTCCGGTGCGTACACCGTATAAAGCAGATGAGCTCGACTTCGGCAGCATCGCATCCGATTTCTGCTGAAGCGGATTGATTTTCAATGCGCTGATGCAGAAATTGGATATACCGATTTCATATCTTCGGCTTCTCTGTCACATGTGGCGAGTGTATCCAAACTTTGACTGAGTTGCGCCAACTCGTCGCAATCGGTTTTGTCCCCACATTCCCGTACCTCCACCACTGCTGGACGCAAAAAGACGTGTCTCGGCGAGCGTCAAGGGGAGCGTAGTTGTTGACCGTCTACAGTTATCTGTTTTGTCAGTATAGTGTCCGACCGTCTACACTCCCCTATCGCGTCGGTATGGTGTGGACCGTCTACAGTTCCCTACCGTGTTGCTATGATGTGGACCGTCTGCAGTCTCCTGCCGTATCAGTATGGTGTGGATCGTCTACAGTCCCCTGCCGTGTTGGTATGATGTCCACTGTCTACAGCCTCCTGCCGTTCCGATATGATGTCCACCGTCTACAGTCTCCTGCCGTACCGGTATGGTGTGGACCGTCTACAGTCCCCTGCCGTGTTGGTATGATGTCCACTGTCTACAGCCTCCTGCCGTACCGGTATGGTGTGGACCGTTTACAGTCTCCTGCCGTGTCGGTATGATGTCGACAATTTATAGCCCCTGCCGTATCGGTATGGTGTAGACCGTCTACAGTCCCCTGCCGTGTCAGCATGGTGCCCGGTCCTGTGTAAGCAACACATGAGTCACGACAGCCGCCTCTTGGTCTCGTTCGGTCAGCCCCCTGGTGACCACCTTTACTGATGCCCTGCCACAGTGACAAATTGCATAGCGGTACGCTGTGAAATTTATCAGTAGCGGAAGTATTTCAGCTATCGGATGGGTGGTTTCCTTGAAATGGTTCGCTAAGCATCTTGCACGAGTTCCTAAAGCTGTTTTTGTTCTCGAAAATTCACATCCGAGGATATCGAAGTGAACAAAATTGTGTGTCCTTATGATATATGATTTATACATGATATTTGATAGATCATCAGTGACCTATTTTATATCATAGATCACTTATGAGACGGCGCGGTTCAAGGTTTGGAGAACAGCTTAGGACACTAAATACGTATTTACCGTCTGGACTAATAAAAACCTACTATTCACGGCAAAAATCTTCAAATTTGTCTTTCATAAAGTAAACCATAATTGGTTCATCTGGCGCACCTAGCAATGTTTAAAACCAAAGTTACGTCAAGGATGTGGCTCGCTGCAGCCGCCGTTTTCCATTAATGGTGATATGACGACATGCGGTGTAGCATGCTCACCCCCTCGGACGGTGACGGTCAAGCCGGCGTCCCCAGCACGCACCCCCCCCGACGCACCAGCTCCGCCCCCACCCCCTCCCCCAGGCCGCGCTGGAACGTGCCCCCGGAGCCACCGTGGGAGTCTGAGCGCGCGCCTCCCGCCGCAGGGCGATCAACAACAACCTGCTGGACACCTACCAGCTGAAGTCGCTGGACGGCCTGCTGGAGACGGCCGTGGAGGAGATCCGGCTGGTGCGCCACAAGGGCCGCATCCACGTGCGGCCGGCGGGCGGGTGGCCGCGCGCCCAGCCCGTGGTCGCCTCGCTCAACCGCACCGCCAACCAGAGCGGCCCGTGCGGTGAGCAGCAGAGCTCGCCGGACTCGTGCGACGCGGAGTGGACCGCCGCCGCCGCCGCCGCCGGCGGCGAGACGAACCCGGCCGAGCCACTCCACACGCACGACAACTTCGCCATGCGCGACGGCTACGACGTCGTCATCGGGTGTCTGGGCTTCAAGTTCGACTTCTCCATCTTCGACAGGTGAGCCGCGGTCGCCATGCGCTGGCCGGTATGTGTCCTCGGCATCACGAGTGACATCAGAAGGCGGCTCGATGTCGCACGCCCGTCTTGAAGCGATGGCAGTGTGACAGCATGTGGTGTGGCATGCTCGCCCCTTTGGACGGCGAGGTGGTGGCGGGACAAACGTCATGTATGCCCTCCGCAGACGTGAGCGTCTTGACAAGTTCACATTCTCGGAACGCCTACCGATGTTAGAGTGATCGTATGATTGTTTTTAAATTTAGTTCGAGTTGTTGCTGTGGAGGCTTTCCAGAATCAGAGCCAGGCCTCAACGCAAACTTGTTGCATTGACCTTGACACCACCTCCCGATCAAGAAATTCCAGTTCTGCAGCACAATTTTGACCGAGCGCTTGACGTACCCATATAGTCTGGCTCGGCGCCTGGTGCCCGCGCCCTTGACTTTGCTTGGCCAGTTGCCAGCCTGCCATCCCAGCCAGAAACGCTAGTAGAGAGTGCGTGAAGTGACCGGAACCCGTTGTGCCAAGATAGCGCTGCCCTTTGCGGGCTCTATTCACAGAGCTAACCAGGCGGATAATTATATTATACACTGCTGTGCCGATAGCGCATGAAAACCGCTGTGAAATAATCGCAGGATTTGGAGAAAGCCATTCAGGACTAAATTTGCTCCTTTTCAAAACAATGCTCTCCTGTCTTTTGAGCGCGCCATTGTTGGGGTTCTATGATCGGGTACGCACCGTTTAGGCGACCGATGAATGATTCACTCATTTCACTATTTGTATTCAGACGCCTACATGTGATGGATGATTACTAGCTGTAGGATTCAGATTCAGATCCAGACTTGGGCAGTGTAGAACTATTTGAATGACCAAATGATGGCATTCCGTTCGTATGGATCAAAATAATAACAGATATTAAAAGCATGAAATAGAATCGCTGAGGGAATGTTTTCCTTCCACATCTCTGCAATTGTCTTCACCAGACTACGCTCCTAAACAGTGGTTGCGCCTAAACAGTGGCTGTCTTAGTCTGAGATCGAAAGCCAGGACCATTAATAATGTTAATGGTCAGATCACCTTCCGGGTCGTGTAACCTTCTCCCCATTAGAGTCACAGCCACAGGCTAATTTCAACATTCGGGATGCTGAGGGAATATGAAGGCATTGACGCGATATGGTTTGGTTTGGCTTTCGGTTGCCATCAATTGGTTGGTTGGTTGGTTGGTTGGTTTGTTGGTTGCTTGGTTGGTTAATTGGTTGGTCCTACTGATCCTACTAATTCCTAATTACTAGCCCTACGAATTCTGATGCTATGCTCGACCATTTTATAGCTATCTAGCCCTGCACTTTTTAACATCTTGACATGAAGCTTTCCGGCATTATTGAGGTTCTGG
>JAOTOL010001663.1:5000000-5252500 GCA_034440575.1 Imbricaverruca yamaguchii
TCTTATTGCCAGTGCACCGCAAATGAGCATAAGAGCCTTCGTTTTAGGACAACCTTGATACTATAAACCCTGTCCTTACCATCCCCTCCCAAAATTACGACAGTATTTCTCTAAACTGCCGCATTATGCTACTCCTTTGTATTGGAGGGAAGTGGGCGAAAACGTTTTAGCAGGTACACTACGTTATTTACCTGTCAAGTTGGGGGGCAGGCAAAGTCATATGACCTTGGTTGATGAGGGCGTCGTAAATTCTCAACCACCCCGAAGCCTGCATCCGTGCCTGGTATGGTGGCCTGCATGTATAATGTCCTGGATGCCCTCGTTGCCTGACCACAGCCATTGAGCAATTGTCTCAACCAATGTAAGCCTCCTATGACCATTATGTCGTGCTGCCAAGCCAGGTTGCTGTGCTGCTAAACCAGGTTGTTGTGATGTCAGGCCAGACTGTTGTGTTGTCAGGCGATTGTTTTGCTCGTCTAATCCGTTGCAAACAAAGCCGTTTGTTATCCGTTTCAGCCCGGGCGTTGCACCGCATCTTGGAGTGGAGGAACCACCAGTCCGCCTGGCCCGCCACCTTTTGGCCGCTGACGGAACTGTTGAATGTGATTGTCCGCCGCCTCAACACTGCGGCGGGACCGTACCAGATGCTCGCAGTCCTCTGTGACGTCATTGTCTTCCAAAAGTGAGCGCTGCTGAGCGGAGAATCGAGCATGTGCAGTGGTTAGTCATCTTCCTCCGGCCGTGTCACTGGTGTTCCAGCAACAATGCTTCCGAAAATGCTGCACTGGAAACGTTTATCGCGACCAGCTGCGCCGACGTACGCCGGGAAACAAAGAGCAACGCACATCAGCCGGAGTGTGTGTCAATGTTGTGTTGCTTGCAAGGTGCAGTCAGACAACGTGTAGCCAACAAGTCACGCCAGGTTGATAAATGTTACATGGTGCGCGATGCCTGTCAGCCACGCACCTGCCCCGGATGAACCAAGATCGCGCGCAGGCGGAATTGCATTCCTCCTTTTTCCTCAGTTGACGCGGGATAGGGTGGCTGAGTGGATGAGGTGTTGAGATCTGGGTACAAAAGTTCCCGGGTTCAACACTCGCACCACTCAGAACATTCCCCAACACCGCCGCCCACCGGCGAAATAGTGTGGGCGGCGCCATCAGCCGTGACCATGCATAAAATGCGTCCCAATAAACAACAACAACAGCTTCAGTTAACGTGGTCCCTGCGCCGGATGGCCTCAGACCGCTGGTCCACACGCGTGTATTGTGTACCTGCACATGCTGGCTCCAGCACTGACTACTCGCACCGAGGCTGAACTCTGCGTCCTCTGCGGCAAGCTGGCTGACTCGCTGGTTGTCTGACCTGGACGCCCGTCCGACAGTGACCGGCCCGGGTTCCTGTTTGTGCCCGAGTTTCCCGTCGGCCTGCTGCACCGTCTGGAGGAGACGACTGGTCACCGGGCCGACCGCCTGCTGGTGCTGTCCCTCGAGTACGGAGCCAACTTCAGGTCAGTCTCGGCCTCAGTATGGAGCCGACTTCAGGTTAGTCTCGGCTTCAGCACAGAGCAAACTTCAGGTTAGGCTCGGCTTCAGTACGAAGCAGACTTCAAGTCAGCTTCGGGCTCAGGCCAATGTGGGGTAAATGGGGGCTCAAAGCGGGTGCTCAACCTGCCCCAATGTCGGAGTTTTCAGAATTAATTAGGGGTCAAGTTGCAATGGTGTTTTTGCAAGGGAAATTTGAAGAAAGTTGTTAATATTTTTAGTGCATTTTGCAGTTGTGTTCATGCAAGGTTACGATTTCTCCGTCATTCTGTAATGCATGAAAATGATGTTAGACAATTGAACTATTAGTGTCTGATACCATTTCCAACTCTTATGAACCCATCTAGGAGCAGATTTGGTGTTTATGTAATTATTTATGTTTAGGGAAGTTGAGATGGAACCACCTTGTTTCAATTATCACAAATAATTGGATTCCAAGGTAGGGGGTTAAGAGGCATTTCTGATCTCTGATGATCCTGGTTCAACTGACCACTCTCTCCCTCCCTCCTGTTTCACAAGTTCGTCATCCCTAACGTGCCGTTACACACTAGATCTTACCCAGGTCACGGGAACACTGGAACCGTGGCCCAAAATCATCGTCGGTTGTGTTCTGAATTACTTCTCACAGGTTGCAGTTCCATACTAGAATACCAACAGAAGCACAGGCTGTGTTCATCTTCAAACCGTCACTGGCCAACACCCAGAAAAAAAGCATCTTACGTTTCGCCGCGGCACCCTCGACAACACATCGCAAATGATGCGCAAAACAAACAAATAAAATGTCAGCTGTAACCTCGCTGCCAAACAACAAATCCTCCGACACGCAGTCCTTCCTGTAATCGGCTCCACGTACATACATCTGGACATGGTTCTCGTAGCAGCCGCTAGGCGTCAGAACACATGCCCAGTATAGAGAGCAGCACTAGCACGCGCCCTGGAGGGGGGCGAAATCCGCCCACCCCTCCGGCTTTTCGAAGATAACTTAAGATTGTACGGCAGATATGCGCCATTGTTTGTGTACTTGCTTATAAATGGCCGGCGCGTTGTTTGAAGTAAGAAAAATGAAAATGGACTGAACATTTTCGAGTTAGGGGTCGCTAAAGTTAAAACGTTTTTCAGCACCACACCACAAATATCGGCGCTGATGCGCTTCCCGTATATTGGCAAAAAGGAAGTGTTCTTGGCAAAACTAGCGACTTTTTTGGTGTACATTGTTATGCTGTATTGTTTCAAAGTCATGTCAGGTCACCGGGGTCAAGTCAGGTCAAATTTATGACAGGCTAACATACCCCTGGGAGGGGGATGGCGAAATCCGCCCACCCCTCCGATTTTTCGTAGATAACTCCTTATTGTAGCGGCTGATATACGCCAAATTGATAGGGTACCTGCTTAGAAATGACCGGCGCATTGTTTAAAGCAAGAAACGTGGAACTCGGCTGAGAACTTTTCAAGTGATGGGCCGCTAAATTAAAAACAATTTGCAGTGCAAGACCACAAAAATCGGTGCTGGTGCGTTTCCCGTATATTGGCAAAACGGAACTGTTCTTAACAACACTAGCGACTTGTTTGATGCATTTTATTATGCCATATTATCTAAGATCATGCTAGGTCGCCGGGGTCAAGTCAGGTCAAGTTTATGACAGGCTAATAGAACCAAACTTGGTCAACTGGAATGTTGTCAAAAATGCAAATGACTGTCATGCGATCGACGTCACTTTTTTCTTTTTTCTTTTTTAAATTTGATCCGAGTTGTTGTTGGGGTGGCTTGAAGAGCCAGGGTTCTATTGCTAAGCAGAGCTTGTTGCGTGAACCCTGGCCCCACCACCCGATCTATGAACTCCAGCTCAACGGCAGAATTTAGACCGAAAGTTTAACGTGCCGCCAATGCACCGACACGGCCGCCCGGTAGCTCGTCCCCGGCCTTATCGTGCCAGCTGCCAACTGACACTCCCGGCCGGGGGCTAAATGCGAGCGCGCGAAGCGACTCGAACCCTGTGTTGCCAGTAAAGGGGAGACCAGTGCAGGCCAGCGCTCTAACCAACTGAGCTACCGGGGCGGAGTAGCTTTGCATGTTATTTCCTATACATCCAGAAATATACTTTTTACCATTGTGTGCCTAAGCATTTCCATACTTTATTCATGTATTTCACTCCTTTCTTTGCGAAGCCGATTGTGCTGAGCCGCCCAACGGAGCAGTCGGATGGGCAGCCCGGTTCCGGTAACTGGAGCAAGTAATGACCTGATAAAGTGCTCCTAGATAGGTGACCTGAGGTCAAATGTCGGATCTGGCATCTGCATTGCATCATTAGTAATGTCTAAAGCATCATTAATGCCAATTTTGGAGCATTTGAACATAACCACAGCGATCCATAACATTGACAAGCCAATCCACGCAAAACCAGAAAATTTACTATTTTGACCTCATTTGACCTTGAAGACATTGACCTAAGGTCATACAATTTGCACACAATGCAGTTCACTATCCTGCCCATCCTTCCTGCGAATTTTGTTGCTCTAGTCTCAGTAGGAGCCGAGATCTTAGGGGGCGGAATCCGCCCCCCCTCCAGGGCGCGTAATTTTCCGAGGCCCTCCAGGGCGCATGCTAGAACTCGCACCAATTAATCTCCAACAGGCTGAACGCTTCGATGTCGCAAACGCAGCGCCAGAAGTACAGAGTATGGGAGCTAATGTCAATAACTTCACACGGCGTCACGTTTGCTCGGTGATTGTGAACGGAAATGAGCCGACAACGATGGGCTGGCCCCAGGGATTTCACAGTTTATCGATACTAATAGCCTTTCCGAGCCGTTCATACCGGAAGCGATCATCAGTATGGTCAATCTGGCAGTGTGGTAACTACATTTTTATAGGGGAGGGGAGGGTCAATGGTGCACACGGTACCACGCGATGGCTATGTTCCGGTCGAAATTTTAACACGACAAACACGCAGGTGTGCATTGTCGAGAATGACCACCTGGCCAATCTGCGACAAAAGCTCGTAGTGCAGTAGCTCGTCCGAGAAATACTTACAGCACATAAATTCAAATGAACAAATCAATCACAGGATAAAATACAGTCCGGATACTGTTTGTCCAGGGCAAAAGTTCAACTGGAGAAAATGCTGGCTTACGATAAAAACTCGTCGAGGATATCGCATCCCAATGGCTCGTCTAATATCAAAGCTAATCTGTGACAAAGGTTATCCAGGACAAAAGCTCCTCTAGGATAAAAGCTCGCTTAGGGCAAGCTTCGCATGGGACAAAAACTCGTTGAAAACAAAAGCTCGTACAGAAGAGAAAAAAATGTACATATAGCAATAACTAGCTTAATACAAAAGGGTGTATAGGAAAAAAAGTTCGTCTTGGACAAAAACTCGCCCAGGGCAAGCTCGTCTAGAGCCAATGCTTGTACATGACAAAATCTCATATCTCAAAAGTTTTGGTGGGGAAAATGGTTGTTCCGGAGAAAGGCTCGCAGATGACAAAAATCCGTCTATGACAAAAGTTTGTACACGACAATGGCTCGCTTAGAACAAAAATTAGTCCAAGACAAAAGCTCGTTTGGGAAAATGGAGCTAGTAGAGGACAGAAGGTTGATGAATAATACCCAATTTGTCCACGAAAACGACGAGTTTGCACGGAGAAACGCCCGTGATAGTTTCACCCAGTTCCATCGAACAACTAACATTTCGCCAGCTTCTAACGAAACTTCCAAGATTTGTCTACCAAACTAAAGGTGGGTTGAATAATTGTATTTTTCGTAATAGTTCAATTGAAGACGTGTCACATTACAATGCTGCTACAAATAATACCTTTTTATTGTAAACAGGCTGGCTCGGCCAGTCTGTTCACATGAAGCACTTGAATTTTCTGTCATAGAAATTTGTTGGTTGACTGGCTGGCCCGCGAGTTCTTTTTTTCGGCGTACGAAGTTCTCGAAATGAGCATAACGAAAAAGGCCTCCAAATATAACTGTTGAGAACAGATATTTTCCAAAATATTAAGGTGATATGGCAAGTTATCATTCGAATTATCATAACAGATAGTCGAACTCGACATATTTTGGAAGGAGGTGGAATTCCATCAGGTTCGGGTGCAGGTGTACGGAGCCGAATCAGGCTCCGTCAGCGGTCTGGCGGCCATCGGGCACACACAACCCCAGCATCACAATGTCCCAGTCGTGCACCACCGCACTGGCTGCCGGACACGACCGTCGAATTAGCTTCGCTTGCGTGCAGCGTTTGGATCGTGGCCGCCCGCCGGCGCATCCGTCTGTGCCCCGCGCAGGTGGCGACGCGGAGAGCGCGCTTCGTCAGCTGACTGCAGGGTTGGCGCCGTTTCGTCAGCTGACTGCAGGGTTGGCGCCGTTTCGTCAGCTGACCGCAGGGTTGGCGCCGTTTCGTCAGCTGACTGCAGGGTTGGCACCGTTTCGTCAGCTGATCGCAGGGTTGGCGCCGTTTCAGCGGACCGGGCCAGGACACGTTTCGCTGGGACCGGGCCATATCGGACCCGCTGCACGCCGAGAAGTCAAACTTTCTCCACCCAGTCATCTACTTCTACGAGCGGCCACCAAGCGGTGGGTGGAGGAACCTGGCGAGGGTATAATTTGTATAATAATTGTTAATGAGAATAATAATTAATAGTTTTTAAATAGTATAATACTTAATAGTTTTTAAATAGTATAATACTTAATAGTTTTTAAATAGTATAATACTTAATAGAAATTTTAATCGATAATTATTCAGTATTAAAAATGATTAATTCAATTTATGACAAGGGTGATAAGTAAGTACGTAAATAATATATGAAATAAGTAAATTTATCAGGTTCGTCGCATATATCAGAAATTGGAACCATAGTTGTAACTCACGGTTCGAAGCAATTCGCTTATATGGCGCAGTCCAGCAGGCACCAATGGCTCGGCTGGTCTGTGAGTAATGATTTTCGGGCAGCATAGCACGCACAACCACCATTATGCTAACCGCTACAGTTGATCCTTGATAAATATAGCTAGGAGCCGCGAAATATAGCTAGCTAAGAGCCCACCGTTTGCCTTGTTGATATTTCACTAATTGCATGTCACCCGCGGAGGGAATGTGGTCAAATATTTAACCTTAGTCTCAAGCAATGCGAGGGAATATCCTACACTCCATTTCGTAAAGTGAAGGAGGAAAAGTGGACCACTGATAACGTTCATTCATCGCGACAGTCACGCATTGGAGTAGAGAGTGAAAGAGTAAGTTATAACATTTTGCATTATCAGGCACATCTTTTCGCTGTCTCAATGGAAGAGTTTGTCAACGCTTTAGCAACACGTTTCCTTTGCAGGGAACAAGAGTAGTGCAATGTGTGCTTGTTGAATCATTGTTGTGCCTTGATAAAACGCTGCGTCATAACGTCGCTAACATTTTCCCAACAACAAGTTATGCTTGGTGTTAAAATACGGTTGTTTTGCAACTATTTGTCGTACAGTGCCGCTCGCGCACTCGCCATCGCCGCCAACTGAAACAACACATGCGTGCCGCCGCAGAGCTGGATATGCTGCTGAAGCCGCCGGCCAAGACGGCGCCGGCGGCGACGCGCGTCCACCACGTGCTCGAGGACTTCCTCACCGACTGGAAGGCGCGCCACGCGCACGTGCTGCCGTTGCGCCGCTTCCTGGAGGCGTGTCTGACGCAGGACCTGCGCCACTTCCATCGCGGCTCGTGTCTGCGCCACATGCTCACCAACCGCGAGCGCCCGCTCCAGTGCAGCTAGCCGGCGGTCACGTGACACCGGCTGCGTGTGGCCGGCGGCGGCGACGGCCAGTCACGTGACGCACGTCAGCTGACTGTCGCGGAGCTGGCACCGCCTGTTCTGCCATCGACCCTCCCTGTGACCGAGGACGTGGCTGTTGTGGAAGTTATTGGCGGACGTGACGGAGCACTTCCAGGCGGTGACCGCCAAAAACGGGCATTTTCTGGAAGAATTGGCATTTTCTGAATCGGGAGTCAATGGATCTGGTTCTTCCACTTTTGGTGATAGGGACCGCAATAGCAGTCCCTCCTCCTCCTTTCACCAAACATGTCCGAATCTTTCTGAAGGAAAGGAGGAGTAGGATAGCCTGCGGGTGTTATTTGGAACTAATGTAGTGCAAGCTAAAGCGACGGGACACTCGTTTCTATACGAGTACATTTACCGTACTGGGATAAAAATAACGGAAACGATGTGTCAAGCCCGAAGTTATCAGATTACTGTTGATTACAGGACAGCTAATGGGTCCGTCATGTTTGGGGTGTTGCTGGAACTACATGACCCTCCGGAACCCAAGGTTGTGGTGTTGCAAAATGAGCTGGGGAATGTTTTTCTTCCGAGTTGGGGTGGGGAAAACGGAGGGTTATTTAGTTGCGTGTGTGTGTCGCTAATTATTTTTTGTGTTGTTTTATCATTATATTTATGACATTTTTTACCAAAACCTAAAAATGGAATCAACTATGTCCTAAGTGGGTCCATCACAATGCCAACACAATTTAAGGGAGACCTTTTGGGAACGTGAGTGGAAATTTACTTTCAGCTGTGTCGCTATGATGTGATTACTGTGTTAGGAACTTCGTCAAATTGTGTATCCAAGCAGCTATGAATGGAAATAGGAAGAGACGAAAGAGCCGGTCCACAACGCATGAACACGAAATTGATGCAGGAAATGTGTATCCAAATATATCTTTGTATCCTGTCAATTGATGCCTTATGGAAGGTATATGATGATATTTTTATAGAAAATTAAGTGCCATGGCAAGAATAACGTTGATTGGATACTGTGAATAGGGTGTTTTGCAGTGAACGATATGTGAAAGCTGCGAAAGTAATTGGTGAGCTTTTTCACTGCATCTCTGACGAGATGACATTTGTTTTTTTCAGTCAATGGAAGAAGCGGGATTGACTGTAGGGATTTAGATAGAATGTTGTCAACTGTTCGTGACATTTCAGATTCATTTGCATGGTGTTGATTATATCAAGCAATTGGAAAAGCGTGCGTTTATGGAATGCTTTGTATATGGAGTTATTGAATAGCAAGCATATAGACTTCTACATGGATGTAATCGTGAAAAAAAAACATTCGGAGAATCGGCCAACCAACAGACAAGACTCGAATGACCATGTTTACTTTCTGGACATGCTTAGATTGACAGGAAGCGGTATAATTATTTCACACCACGCATGGTATTCAGCATATGTGCGAGTTAAGTAAACTAGCGTTCATTGCAGACACAAACCAAAGAGCCTGCACGCTTTTCAATTCGATTTGATTGCAACTTCTTGTACATACAAGTCGAACCTGGCGCCCCACCATTCCCCCGTAAGTCAGGCCTTACCCGTTACCACTCACTCATTCGACTCAAACCCTCGGTACGGGTAAGATGTTCGCCTGTCGCTAGGGAAAAATAACTCACTTTGGCAGAATGACTTAAACGTCTGGTTATATTTCGATATAGTGTTCTATAACCCGCATGTTGCAAATGCGTATATGCACGTGTTGACCACACCACTGTCAGATGGAGTCGGATACATTCGTTGGAAAATTGGCATTGCATTAAGCCCAAATTCGTGGTGACGTTTCTCGAAAAGAAAGGTGCACATATATGTCTCTTCTCTTGATGCCGACCTTGATCACCAAAGGATTTGAAAATAACGAATATGTTGTCAGAATCTACCCTGATTTGAGGAAGGCATTTGATACTGTTGATAAAAACCATTGAGTACAAACATGGAAAAAGATGCGAAGGGAAAGGCCATCAAAGTCATGCAGCAATATCCATCAGAAAAGAAAACACGCACTACCATAATAAATATCAGTGCCTATGCTTTCATTTTTTGTAATGCAATAGGCATACCCCATGGCCCTTTGCTATTCACATTCAGCGTGTTCGCAGATATCGCATCGGGAGCCGTACAAACATGAAGCCGGGCCCCCAAAAGATTGCATGGACACCGGGATATCAACGTATTCCGGGCTTGAAAATCGCTCTGAAGTCCCAAAAATTGTGTCTGACCCCAAAGCAAAGGCAACAGCGTTCCACAAATGTGGTCGCACAAACATGGCGCTGGGGCACTAGAGATCACGCTGAGGCCCGGAAGAGCGACCCGGTCTTCGCAAATTTCAAACATTCCGAAAAATCTTGCCGAATGTAGAAATGTATCGTCGAGTCCCAGAAACCTCGCGCCTCGGCCAGAAATATCGCGCAGGAGTCCCAGAAAATCGTGCCGGCGTCTCCAGAATTTGCATCTGGGACCCAATTTAACACAGCGGGGCACTAAAACAACAACGGGAATCCGAAAACGCACCGAGTGCAACCCAAATGCGCAGCGCACCCCATCATGCTTCTACAACATATCCATACCGTAGATGCCGTTTTATAATGAGACTCTGGTAAAACAATCTATACAATGTATTCACACCACGCTTGCACGAGACTCACTAGCGAGCTTAGAGAACTCGCGACTCCTGGATGCTGTGCCGCCGGACATCAATGTGGAAAAGGAGATCCTGCCAAGAAAGCTTCGCGTTGACTTGGCAAGACTTGGCAAGGCAAGACTCAGAAGCGGATAGCACTCTGAACTGGAGGACTACCTACAAAAAATTGGTGCCCTTTCTTCCTCCACCTATAGGAGATGCTACGACGGCGAAGGAAATGTCTCTCATCTTCTCTTCATCTGCCCTCAATTCTCTACTCTTAGAAACAACCTCACTATCACTACTCTACGGGACCTCTGGACAAAACCACTAGTATGGGATTGCCTGACTGACTGAAGCATGCACTAGCTCGGCGCCTCTGCTGGCGTAGTTAATCTGGGAGCATATTTATAGAGTTAGGTGAGGTCATCAAAGCGGAGGAGAGCATCCGGACTTCTTTCCTACCAGAAAATATGGGTAGAACAGAGACAGTCTTCTAATCTAGCTACAAAGTGATACACCATTCATGGAGTATAGTCATTGGTGAAGGTATGTGGGTAGGTGGGTAGCATCTGCCGATTTACCACCAACTAATGGTACTGAGTTTATTCTTCGTAACCACCACATGCCACGGCATCGCTAATGATAGCTATTGTCCAAGACATTTCGGCCTATCAAATTCGCAGCTATCTTCCGCTTGAGACCGTAAATGCTCTCCTCGAGCTTATATTTCCCAGCCAATTCATTGGGATCTCTCATCGCTTGTCCAAAGATAAAGCTTCATTATCTACGACGACATTTCGTTTAACGACAATATCCCAGTTTTTGCATATGGCGACGTATTATTATTATATATCTTGAATGAGAAGGAGAATAGAAATCATTCGAACGTCCTTCAGAATATAGCTTTATAACACTATAACACTTCTTGCTGTCATGTTCGCTTCCTTCATATGAATACTTTTCGCCACATACGTCAAGGATGGGGATTTCTTATTCCCTTCTCCGGATTTCTGCATGTGAAGAAATGTTTCGATGTATTCCTGCGCCTTCAAGAGATGTGTCTGGCTTTATCTAGTAGAAGCGCTGCCAGCTTCATGCTTAGGTGTAGCTTGACGAATATCGAACTGCGTCATGTAGTTTTTAATGCATGCAGTTGGCTAGTTTTTGGTCAATAAAAGAAACAACACGATTGGTGGTAAAACTAGGATTCATAACACTCATCTCATTAGTACTTCGTGACTACGTTTTGCTTTAGTGTTAATGAAGCAACGATTACAAATCATGAATCCTCAAATGTATGTATCAATAAAGCCACTGTATGCGTGACGACTGACTTAGTGATATGAACGATAATAGCTTAGCAGTCATAAAGTGAGACGTCAATACCCCCTACATTGAAGGGGCAAATTCCCCATAATGTTCGCTTTCTCCCCCAATAATTTCAACATTTAACATGGGACCCCATGGAGTGTGCCCCAAGATTGCAAGTATCGGCACAAAGTTGCATATCTCCTACAAACGCATTAGTATCACAGTCAAGGCCAAGGACGTTCGATCACAGCCCCGTGTGTGCACCTTCCGGTTACGTGCAAGTTGGTTGCAATATTACAGGGAGAGCGTTGACATTCCGGAATCCCTCTCGCCTTAACGCCCGACCAATAGTGACAATAAGGACACCTCTGAGCCCCAGCCGTCTTCCTGGCCCGACCCTACGGCAACATCGCCGCAACGCAGACACAGCTGGCGCCGCGGCTCCTCGTCGGCACGAGGCGCGCCGGCGGCCGTGACGTCACGCCCATCGGTGACGTCATGCGGCGACGTCAGGCGACGGCCACCTGCCGGCACCTGTGCCGCCGCCGCCGCCGCCGCCGCCGCCGCCGCTGCAGTGTGGAAGGCCAGGTGGGCTGGTGTGCGGTGCGGCAGGCGCGCGCTGACGACGAATTCTGCCCCGCTGGCACTGTGGAGGACGCTCAGCAGGTGCTGGCCAGGTGAGGCGACCGGTGGGGGACTGCTGGCCATGTGAGGCGGCCGGTGGGGAACTGCTGGCCAGCTGAGGCGGCCGGTGGGTAACTGCTGGCCAGGTGAGGTGGCCGGTGGGGGACTGTTGGCCAGGTGAGGCGACCGGTGGGGAACTGCTGGCCAGGTGAGGCGGCCGGTGGGGGACTGCTGACCAGGTGAGGGGGCCGGTGGGGAACTGCTGGCCATGTCGGGTGGCCAGTAAGCCTGAGTTCGGCCGCCAGCGGATGAGCGTGTCAGGAGCGGATACAAGGGAATGGGGAACGCCTCCCGCCCCCACAAATGGAAAGGTGGCGCCCATCCGGAGAAACTTCGGTTTGCCCATCCGGAGACGAACGATACACCGACGAGACGAGTGCCTAAAAATGCCAACCACCGTGGCAGTGTTTTGATTTGCCCCTGCTCCGCCTGGCGATAGATGTCGGGTCCACTCCACTCGTCAGATAAGTTCAGCTGTGTCCGCTGTGGTCAGACACTGCCAGTGAGTGAGCTGGCTGTGGCATCCCCGTACAATGCCTGACAGAGTGTTCCCCTTCCTCTGGTGCATCATCGTGGTTGCACGCGAGGTGTGCGACGACATAACTACGTGTCAGTCCCGCCCTTGAAACTGACCACCCTGGAGGCGACGACCCTAACTTGAATCATGAAAGCCGATGTCAGCCCAGATAGGTTCCGCGCTATCACCCTCCTAGAGCACGTGGCACAGTTTGATAGATTTGTCACGACATGCGCCGGCTGCACCGGTTCCATTGTAACCGGTGCAGTCGGTGTAGCCGATACAGCCGGTGTAACCGGTGCAGCCGGTGCAACCGGTGATGACACACACCGGTCCTAGGTGAGAGTCGGGTGTTGGAAGCGTGTTTGCGAGTGGCGTTGTGTGCCGAGCATTTTCGTTGCCGGTCTATGTATGCATCGGTAAAATCGTCGGAGCTGCACGGTCTCTCCGATGATTCATGTTTTAGTGACGTATGCGATGCTGCGATCCATCAGCCTGTTTTGACCGATTCGCCAAGAAGCCGTCGTAAGCAGTTCGCTCGTCGAATCCCATCCCACTGGTTGTCGTGAGCTGACCTAATCATCTGCGTGGTGGTGAGAAAAGAGTGAGCCCGTGTTGGCTCCTATGTCACGTGGGGATCAGTGGGAACGAGCGGGACGATGCAGCAGCACAATGAGCGGCAAACTATCACGTGCCGACACTGGCGCGCCCGGCCATTGACCACCTTCGGCCAGGGACCACTTCCGGTTAGAGACCACTTTCGGTCATAGACCACTTCCAGTCATAGACCACTTCCGGCCAGAGACCTTGCACTTCTGTGTTCACTTCACTTATGTGTTTTCGGTGCTTTCGACAGTAACAACCTGAGAACAATGAAGTCATGCCTTGGACAGTGTCGGTCGTGTTCGTATGTTCGTGCGTTGTCGTAAGTCTCGGCGAAAGGATGTCATCACCAGAGGCGCAAGTAAGAGGGACCGTGGGCCTCCCCCCCTTGCACCCAAAAAGAGACTAGATGAAGCAAGGCATTTTTACATTTGCACCCCTCAATACCCTGAAGCTTCAGCGCGCTTCTTGCGAGGGCAGCTTTGTCCATTTTTGGTTTGTCTCCCTCTCCCCTTAGAAAAATCCTGGCTGCGCCACTGCGCATCGCTATGTCTGCTTCGTGGGAAGGCTGTCACAGTTGTCAGCTTGCATTACCCGTGCATGTTCCGGTCTTGTGCCCATGGCATACCGACGGGCGGGCGCCGATTTTCGGCCGTGAAGACTGGCGTTCGCTTCAGCAGGTTATAGCTGATGGCCCCCTCATTGTCGCATCGGGACGACTCGTCAGTTTTTTTTTCTGCCAGACGCGTCCTTTCCAGTAATCTATACTTGCAAATTATCTGGCGCACTAGCATGATATTTTTGGGTCCGGTGTGACTAGACCACTCGCTCTGAGATGGTATGAGCATCGACAGCCTGTATTGCGAGGAAACTTATGTGCGCTGCACGGCATGATAGCCGATGCGCCCTACAGATCAAATAGCTAGACTATCAGGATCGCCTGGCGTGTAGGGAACGAAGGGAATTGCAGTGGCATGCTTCACTTTCCAACTGTCTTTGTCGCTTTTGGTATTTCCAGCATGGGTTGAGACCCCGATAGAGGTGTGTCCGTCGGGGAGGGTTTGGACCCCCGCTAACTGCTGGTCTGCCGAGGCTGGTTTGGACCCCCTGCTAACCGATCGGAGCGAGTCTAATGTCAAACACATGTTCTTTTTGTATTGAACGTTCTGTAGCCTGACTCAGGTCCAAGATGCAAGGTGAACGCCTCACTCCATATCTGCAGACCGGTAACGACCGACGTCCAATGTCTCTCAAATGTTTTATCTATAATGATGTCCAAACGCCGGTGATTCACATCCGCAATAAGTCGATTTTCTGGCCACTGTCCGCCGTATTTCCTGTGACGTCAACGAATACGTCCCCACAATGGGCTCTATGCACATGTCCTGGGTATATTTGGCTTTTCCTCACGGTGTCCCGCGGTGTCCGCCATTGTCCGCCAGTGTCCGCCAGTGTCCGTCAGTGTCCGCCAGTGTCCGCCAGTGTCCGCCAGTGTCAGCCAGCGTACGCCCGTGTCCGCTAGTGTCTGCCAATGTCCGCCAATGTCCGCCAGTGTCCGCCAGTGTCCGCCAGTGTCCGCCAGTGTCAGCCAGCGTATGCCCGTGTCCGCTAGTGTCTGCCAGTGTCCGCCAGTGTCCGCCAGTGTCCGCCAGTGTCCGCCAGTGTCCGCCAGTGGCCCCCAGTGTCCGCCAGTGTCAGCCAGCGTATGCCCGTGTCCGCCAGTGTCCGCCAATGTCCGCCAATGTCCGCCAGTGTCCGAGGCCGGAATCAACTGCTTGCCTACTTCCGGTGTCGAATTACAGTACAGCGGCCCGGTGTCGGTTCCAGCCCGCTGCACTCGGCGCGAGTCACGGGCCTTGCCGACCTCCGACTGACGTAATAAGCCCGCCAAATCGCCTGCGGGTGTCCGTTCCGGACGGCGGCTCCGGACAGCGACAGCGATTTGCGCTCGTCGGACGTGGACCATAAGTGGATTTGTCTCGGCCGTTAGCCTGCGTTCGCGGCTGCCCGGGCGAAAATAGAGTCCACGCGCCGTGGATTGCACCAGTGCAATCTCGATTCCCAGCCAGCCATATTCTGCCCGTGTATCGGCTGAGGTGTCGCTGTGCCATATTCGCCAGAAATGTGCGTGTGTGCGTTCGTGCGTGCGTGCATGCGTGCGTGCGTGCGTGCGTGTGTACATGTGTGTGTGTGTGTGCGTGTGTGTGTATGTGTGTGTGCGTGTGTGTGTATGTATGTAGATGTTGTTGCCTCGACGCTGGAACGCATTGGTCGTTGGCTTTTCACTGCAGCACCCTCAGTAGCCCCACACTGATCGAATGACATGCGGCGTTTTTATTTAAGCATACGCCTCATACTTCATCGCATTAGTGCTCCCATGAGTCGACTTAAGGGGTGGTTCTGTCACATGGTAGGGTACTTTGCTGCAAAGTGGGGGCTGTGTCGCTGAGTGCAACGCTATGTCAGATTTCGGTGTGATGTCACGCTGCGTGACGCAATACGTAGATCCTTGTCGGTGTTTGCGGCGCGTCGCATTTTCAAACACGTGAGTCATCAACAGAGGTGGGTCTAGAATGTTTTGATCTGGAGGTCACTTGTTATAGAGGCGCGCCATTTCTTCTCCGGAGGGAGCGACATCAGCTGAAAACCCGTTGAGTGTGGGGGTGCACTCAAGCGTCCTGGACGGGTTCCTCCCGCATATTTGGAGCACATGCTCCCAGCCCCCATCCCTGGGTCCGGCACTAATCATCGCATGCATCGCATGTACCGACTGTCCTAACAATGGCGCACGGGCTGGTGTCTAGTATTTCCACCTACCGCCTTTCGCTTCGCATCGTCATGGGAAGCAGGCTGGATATCACGCGCCCGGGTATGAGTAGAACACCTGCTTTGCAGGTTCTAGCTGTAAGAACAGTGGCGCAGCAAGGATTTTTATAGGGGAGCCAACCAAGAAGAAATATGTGAGAAGACGGAGAAAGCTACCGGCGCGCAAAGCGCTCCGAATGCGTTGTGTTTTGCGTGGTACAAATCTCAAAATTGTTCGTTTAATGTAGTGTATTTTTAGGTGCCAGGGTGCCCTCGCCCCTTGGTTGCGCTTCTGCATAGCAACGTGTCGCTAGTCCGGCTTGCGGTACACATAGAATGTGTGTATACATGGCACATTTGTGCGAACATAACTCGTCCGTGCCTGGCCCCCTCGCTCCCCCTCCCTAGTGTCACCGGTGAGCGACGGCCACTTCAAGTCCCGTATTGATTACCGCCGCTCCGTTGCCACGGGGCGAAACTCAACGAGTGGTGCGTGCACACCTGTCCACCACACAGTCGTCGTTTGGCGATAAAAATACCGCGCCTGGGAATGGCAAGGCAAGGCAAGGTACTGCCAAGGCAGGCTAACGTCCATGCGTTGGGCGATGTTAGCCGCGGACGGAACTCGCTTTTGTGTGCGTGATCCAGCCGTGAACTCTCCTCTCATCAGAGAAGATCACGTCACCGCGGTGCGTTTCGCGGATATCCGCAATGTTTGAGATTATTCCACTTCTGATTTTACCGAAGTTTATGGCCGCGTCGCTCAGCAGCGGCCGCACGGATTTTGCATTGCAATGGAAAGGCGACTTGACGCCGCATTGTGACGTTTGCTTGTGGAGTAGGCTGGCAATCACAAAGCACAGGGCACAGGTCGGATTCACACAGGTCGGACTCCGGTCCTGTGTGAGGAGCACCCTACCTCATCTTGGCCCCGCGCTTAACCGTCAGGCGGCAAGAGCGGACATGATACCAGTGGCGCCGCTCTAGTTAGTTATTTGGGTTTTCGGGCGCATCAACTGCAGTGGTTATACAGCGCCCAGGATACCAGTGGCGCCGCTCTGGTTGTGGGTTTGTGATGTAGCACCACAAGAGTGAACTTTCTCTGATTAATGCTATATTCTGAATTCTAGAGGTGTAAGTTATTTCCAATGGCTAAATTTGAACAACATTGAAACAAGCTTTCTTATGATGTGAAGTTCGTTTTGCTATCAAATAATTTCACCCTGTCACTTTGCCCTTAAAGTGAAATAGGAGCAATTGGCCATTCAACATCTTGTGATAAAAGCGCGTCATACATCTTCTGAGTGATGTGCTGACAGTTTCCAATGTTCTTAACTAAACGAAAATCGAATGTGATACATTTTTATATCATCTTGAATAACTTTCATGAAGGTTTAACCCTGTCCGCCGCCGGCGTCCAGCCGTCCACAGTGAAAGTTCCAGGAAGTAATGCGCACAATATGTAGTACCATAACACCAATATGCGCAATATATCACCGTAAGCGGCAATGCGGTTGACGTCTAAAGGCAAGTTAATGTTCATGAATGAACTTCGCATCAAATTTTATGGCGACAGTTTCTCATGAATTGTAACTATATTCTTCGCGCACACACTAGCGAGCATCCGGGCGCGCTTGTCGCGTGCGCATGCCTCAGAGTTCTTCAATGGCATCAGGAACCTACCTGTTTTCTTTCTTTACTGGAGATCCCCCTGATGTCCGCATTAACATTGCGTCTGACGCCTAACGTACCACTATCGCAAATGGCAATGGTTCGCCAGTGTGTGGATATATTTGAGAATCCGGCAGCCGCTTATCATAAAATGAATGGCGAGGGTCGTTGGTTGCTAGAAAAAAATGCAACAAGCTAGTTTCGGTAAAAATTGTCCATAATATATAGACAATCTAAATCCCAGGGATGTGCGTGGCCCTCGTCCATTTAATATCGGAAACAAGAGGGCAAAATGGGTTCCAATTGGTTCGTGTGGCACATCCTTTTATAGTGTGGTGACATCATAGGAAGCGCGCGCTTGTTTTTGGATACACATTTCTACTCAGAGGTGGCGTAGATCAAGCAATGTGCAGCATCTACCGATCTCATGCATGCTGAAGCAAGGATACCAAACAAACAATTCCATTTATGTCCTGCCTCCCTTACTTCTAGCCATCTCATTTCATTCATAATTGCGAAATGTCCCATCGTACTCCGTAGCAAGTAGCTGAGATCCTCCTTAGATGAGAATGCTTAGTTTACGTTTTCCCAGTGTTGAACTGGTATAGGCTTCAGTGGTATACCCATTACGTAGCTCAGACTCTGTATCCTCGTCTGCACTTATTATAGTCACCCAGATATCTCATAGCTTAATATGTGGATCACGAATTTTGAAATATATTCAAAAACTGGTCCCCCAAAGCCGCTTGGAAGACGGGTGCGCCTTGTGTGATTTATTGCCAGTGGCGCAGCCAAGAGAGACCCCATCCACCTTCAGCGATGAAAACTTCACATCGAACAGGGAATTTTTTAGATTTACGCCGCGCAATACCGAAACGTTCTCTGTCATGAGAAAATAAGCCTTCGTTAGGCCCCCCTCTGCCAGAAGAAGACCCTGGCTGCGCCACTGTTGAATGCCAAAACTCCAGATTCAGCCGTGGTGACTGAGCCAAGAGTTTCTAGATCAGTCGCTGCACAAACGCTCAAATCTGATTCTATGTGGCACCACTCGTGTCCGGTGCCTCTCGAATTCCGCACATGCATTGCGGAAAGAAACTACAAAAATGTGCACGGCCACCAAACAAGATAAAAAGACTTAGAGATGACATTGGGTATCGCCATTGACATCGTCCACATGAGCATTCAATATTCCCTATTCATATTCCATCTGATACTTCGCCGGCATTACTGGTCCGATGCATTATTCTCTATGTTCCTGTATTTCTGTGTGCAGTATTATGGATTTTTTTCAGGTATCATCCACTTGTTACATGTGTTGGGGACGTCTTCACCGAGTCCCTATGAAATCACGATCGTAAGCATACGATTCGTCAGCAATATTGACCAAACGGGTGGTGCCCCCGCTGCGCCGCGTTCCGTCCCGGGTTGAAGCTGACGCTGTGGCAGCTGAAGCTGAGCATACCGCACACGCAGCTGTTTATCGATTGCGTCATATCCTGCACACGTAATGCTTACGCTATAGCTGCATGCCAGCAGCTGCTGTTATCTATGGGGAAACCTCTGCCGAGCGTGTGAATCAACGCGAATCAACAGCTACGGAATAAAAATAAATTCAGCTTTCCTGGAAATTCCGTCCCAAAGCACCACCGATTTGTTCATGTATTCTTCTGGTACTGAGGAAGCCATGTTTTCCTAACACTGTTTTCCTCGTCCATCGGGTCGTCAAGCAAGAGACCGAAGGACAACTCGGCGGGGAACTTGTCGCTCCGCGAAATGTGGAGTGCGGAAAGGATGCAAAACTTGATCAGAGGCGGATCCAGGTGGAAATAGCCATCCCCTCCTCTCCCCTCCCCTAAGCCTTCCCCTTCCCTTAACCCTCCCCTCCCCTGACCTTGAGGTCGATTTTTGCTGATATGTTGCAATAAAATGGCATTTTATCGAAGTCTAAGAGCATTGTATGAGATGAATATTGTCTTCGACAGTTGGACGAATGTTAGCTGCTCAAATCTGATAAATTCTATAAATCGGACAACTTTAAGTGATCCTCCAAGCCAGGATTTTGGATACGCCTCTTGATTCGATTAGCTAGGGCAAGCTCGGCGCAAACGCCACATACGGGATACTAGCGGATATTTCAGGTTTCCAGGAGTACCCGAGCGTCTCCAGTAAAGTCGATATTCAGGTTTCCCATGATTGCAGGATGTACCAAATCCTATCAGAAGCACCAACGGAAGCGGCTTTCTTCGGAAGAGGTGAAAAAGCACAGTGCCGACCTAAGCCCGCAGGTGACAGACGTCGCACAACTCACATCCCTGACGCGCCAGGCAGTCCCCACAAGTGGCTAAACCAATAAACTGAAGCAGCCCCCACCGCCACTCACCACACTCTCCCTCCCCTCGCCCGTCACCGGATACTTTCCCGCAGGTGCTGCACACTGCAGCTGCCGCCGGACTTGCCGAGTGGTCGGGCCCGACCCCCCCTCCACTCCACCCCTTCCCTTCACGCGTCCCGATCACTGGTGCTCGCCGGTCCCACACGCCACCGCCCGGCATCAGCACCACACCCCGTTCTCAACCGAAAGGTCGTCGGTTCGAGTCCCACCCGTGGCCGCCCTTTGTGTCGGCGACCGGTCGGCGACCGGTCGCCGACCGGTCGGGCGCCGTCTCGTGCGTGTCGGCCGCTGCGCCCGCTCCCACGGAGCGGGCGCCTCGGGTGTCGCCGCGGGCGTGCCGCGGGCGTGCCGCCCGCTCCGCCCGCTCCCGCAGAGCGGAACCGACGCTGTCCGCCGGCCCGGAAGTCAGGGCGAGCTGTCGCCGGCGGGCCGATTCGCGATCGCCGCGCCGAGGCGCACTAACGGTGCTGCCTGAGACGCCAGAGGCGCGTCCAGCCGCGCCGCCCGAGGCGGAGTGGCGCTGGCTGGAAAGCTCGCCGCGTGGTGGGCCGATGCTGGGTGTGGACATGCGAGCGGTGGAGGCGGTGCTTCGATCGGCGGCCGCCAATTTTGCCATGAATATGGGGCGCCAGCGGTGATTTAGTCCTGAGCAAGCGCCATGCGTGCCTGTACCCGGGTTTGGCGCGGTGTGTTGGTAAATTCGACCGGCAGCGACGCAAGTGGCTAAAAAACGATTCAAACATTCAAGCCTCGTGCGTATGTTCGTGAGTTCACCTGCGATTAGTCGCTCATAATTTTGCAGTCCCGATGTGAGTTGCGGAAAATATAATGGCTTGAAGTATTGCTATCGCATGTAGAATAGGAGGGAAGGCAGAACAGTTACCAAGATCGCTACCCAATATATGAACTCAGCGACTGGTAGCAGACTTGCTAGACAGACTGAAAACTGCATCGTGAACTCTTCTATTATTCACTAAACTTTGCACACTTTCGTCGCATCTCTACAACTGGTTATATTCCTCGCCGATTGTTTCTCCCTTCCTCCCCACTCCTTCCCGTTGTCTACGGTGCGGCGAACATGAGTTAGTTTTCCGGCAACTGAGGCTTTCTTGTTGTTCTTTGTCGGCTATTCTGGTCTCGCCGCCGATTACTATGAGGGACTGGACTGACGGATTGAAGGGCTGCGGGGGTGCTGTCAATATCCGCGGCTGCACAGCGCACGCTTCTACTCATGATCTTGGGGGGATTTGCCGAGTGGTTAAGGTGTTGAGCTCCGGATGCCAAGGTCCCTGGTTCAACGCTCACGCCACTCGGGACGTTTCCAGATCGCCGACCACCGGCGAAGCAGCGCGGGCGGCGCAATTAGCTGTGACCCGGCATAAAGTGCACCGCGAGCCACCCAATAAACAAACAAACAACTACTCATGAACTACTGATGTTTGGTGGCCGAAAGGGGTGTCGACATGGAGGGCCACACCTATTGCCGACAGGTCGTTCGATCAATCGACGCGGAACAGTTCTGGAATGTTCCATTGGGGACGAGCACTGGCAGTGTCAGGCTCCCAAGAAAAGCCGTCTTGAGAAGGACGCATCTTTACAGTTTACATTAGCTATCAGCGACAATCCGCTTGCTGAAGCGCACTTGCGCGTGCTATTTATACTTCATGTTGCCTATTGATTCCAAGTCGTTCATTTCGATGTCACATCTTGATTGATTATTTGGGCTTAAGGGCGTATTAACTGCTACTGGTTATGTAGCGCGCAGAATTGGATGTCACATCAAGCTTGTTCAAATCAAACTTCAATCTGTCAACGAAACTATTATGAAGGCGCATTGTCACCGCTGAGACGCACATGCCTTCTGGGAGCATATGATGTTCCACCTCTGTACCAGCATTAGTGCAGTGGTGGCGAGGAAGTAGAACGGCCGACCACTCAATTTGGCGCTGTACGTGTGCGCGGCAGTGTCCGGCGCGCCGCTGCCGTGTCGGTGCTGCGTCGGTCATGCGCGCGGTCCCGAGGGCCACGAGGCGAGGCGAGACCCCACCCTGCGGGCCAACCGCCCCGACTGCTCACCTGCCCGCCCGACAATCTGTTAAAGTGTGCCGACCGGCAGCGACCGCGCCACTCGTCCGCGGGCACCGCGGCGCGGCTCGGGCCGGTGTAGCCTGCCTGGCCGGCGCCGCTCACCGTCTGCATCTGACCGTGTATTTGCGCCAAAGTCGCTGCTACCCGGCAGCCACGGCGGCGGTGGCTGGGTCCGCGCCGTGGTGTGCTCGTCGCTGCGGCGTTCGTAGCAGGCTCCGCGCGGTCGTCTGCCGTCAGCTGTTTGGTTATTCGAGTCGTCAGCTGATGCTGCGTCCGGTAAGGGTGCTGCTGGATCGGTGCTCGCCAACGCGGGTGATAGTAGAGCCTTGCTCGACAAGACTGCCGAATGTCAGGTCAGGCCCGCTCAATGTCGGGTCATGCCCGTCAGAAGTCGCGTCGGACATGTTGGATGTCAGATCGGAGCTGTCAGAGGTCAGGTCAATCCCGCCATATTTCAGGCCAAGCTCTTGCCAAATGTCAGAACAGTCCTGTCAGAGGTCAGGTTAAGTCTTCCAGATGCCAGATCAGATGTCGGGTCAAGCTGTCCCCAGATGCTGAATGGTAAGCGTTTCCACGCAAACGTGGTGATGCATGCTTGGTGGAGGGAAGAAGGTGATCGCTCCATGGACAGGTGAGTGGGTGTTCAGCTTAACCCTGTCACCGACCCCCGAATCCCTCAGCACGTCACAGTACGCTTGGTTCAGCTTCACCCCCCCCGGTACTCTCTCAGTACAGACCAAGCAAATTATAGTCTGATACATTAACAACCTGAGCGGGCACATGCGCGCACTGGCGCCAGCAGAATTAGACGTTGCCCAGAAACTGAAAAGAAGAAAATATAAACCACTCGGCTAAATTTGTTTTCACGGCACACTCGGTTGACTTATGGAAACACCACTATTCCGAGGCACCAATGAAGAGCAGCCCTTGAGCCCTGGGGGTATCCATTTCCCCCGCGAATGAATGAAGACATGAACTCGAGCCACGGCGAGGTATATAGCCACTGAAACGATGAAGCGACGACGATGCTGTATTTGCACACATCAAAACACTGCAATGACCAGACAAACTATGCAACGATTGAAAACAATTTTTTGGATTATGGTCAAACATTGTGATGGACGGGCAGATTCTTCTGACAGGCACGTAGTCACGCATGGGCAGACATGAGCGGATATATGATGGGCAGATATAGCACACAAATAGACAGACAGTCTGATGGGCGATATTCATACAGGAAATGGTGTAAAATGGGAGGGGCGAAAGGATAGCGCCCCCGCCTCCCCTCACAACTTTGAACGAGTTTAGCATTAGTTCCACAGACGTTGCATGAATATATTCAACTTCAAAATGGCTCTTGATCCCACTCCCAATTTTAAGACAGTCCCTACCCCCTGGACAAACTACGCAACTGGATGTGTGATGCTCCTGAGAGGCACCCTGATAGTTACATTTGCAGGTAACCGAACAGTGGTATCCGCAGACATGCAAACAGGATTAGTCAGCATGCATGGCAGTGGTAAATATGGCCGCTTATATGTTGCTTCGAAGCTGAGATATGTTCTATCTCATGTTTTCTGGCACGCTTAAGACACCCATACACTGAAAAAGCACCAGATTGTACAGTTACCCCGAAAACATAATCTTACAGCCTACCACCGATAAAGGGTGCAGTTACTTCTTATCTTAGCTAAGCTTGAAGTTTCGCATGGCGCTTGTATCAACAACAAAAAATAAACGAATGATATATCTTAACACCGTTCAGAAGCATTGCACTGTAGTAGCATTGCCAGCTTATTTTTCAGAGTGTGGGATAAAGAAAATGGACACAATAATTAGCTGCGGATGAGAAATTGGCCAATGGTCAGCCAGTAACCTAAGTTTCATAATTTGGAAGCACAGTTTTACTGCCGAGGGAATCTCACCTCACTGAAGGTGAGAATGCATATCCCGTATTCTGGACCGTATACATCACTGCAGACGGTGGAAGCCAACAGAAATGTGCCGCATTTCATTTTGGCCGCCTCTCCATCGCCGATCGAAACGTTAATGAAGATGTGTGCCGTCTAGCCAGTTCATTGTTTTCGGCCACAACCTTCCACCAATCTCTATGGGGGGGTTACCACTAGATGTGGAAAATATCAACAAGAAATAGAACCGAAGCCCGAGCGCGGTCGGTCTGATGTGACCAAGCCCAGTTGTGGCCCAGTCAAAATGGTCTGACGTCCGATGTAAAAAGGACGTTGTTCAGCACGTGTTCTTTTGCATGTAAAGTAGTGCCATTGTGTTTCTGTGTAATTTCGGTCACATAGCGCCGATGATTATCCACTGACAGCGTGGTTGACGGCAGAGACTGACGGCGACACAGCGACAGCCAGGATATTGTACGGCTTTTATCGCATTGTGACATGTACAATTGTTAGCCGATTGGTACCATTTTGAGCTTCCTCCAACCGGAAGTTAGCAGGGAACAGCTATTGAAGGTGTCAGGTCTCTGACTGAATTGCGGCGACTTTTAGCGCGGAACAAAGGCTACTGTGGTGAGAAAAACACAGGCTGGAACTGGGCTGAGGTGGAGTGGGAGGTTGTGGCTATGGCTGTGGGTGTGGGTGTGGGTGTGGGTATGGATAAGGGATAAGGGACTGGAGTTGCAGGCTGGAGACGGAGACTGGGGATGGAGGCTGAAGCTGTGTCTCCAGACTGGTGTTAGAGGCATTGGCATTGCCCCATGCTGATAATGGGGACAAGAGAGTTTGGGTCTACTTTTGCATGCAACGTCATAGGTTTACAGTTACAATTCACGAAGCTAGAGGGACGCTGCGGCGACGCCCATAGCTAGAGAGTGGGGTGGAAGCTGGAGGCAGAATAGCTGGATGCAGAGGCTGGGGCTGGGGCTGGAGCCGGGCTGGGGGCTGTGGTTGGAGAATTGTGTCGAAGGCTGAGCTGGCGACTGAGGATGGCTGAAAAGGACGCTTAAAACGACGAATAGCCGTCTGATGCATGCGTGGCTGGATGATTCTGTCAAAGGCTGAGGGTGGCGATTGAGAATGACTGAAATGAGGAAAAACCATCTGGTTTCCCTGGGTGGCGCCGACCCTCAGAGGAGTAGGCGGGCCGGCTGGTTTCCCTGGGTGGCGCCGACCACCAGAGGAGTGGGCGGGTCATAGGGTTTCTCTGGGTGGCGCCGACCTCCAGAGGAGTAGGCGGACCTCCAGATGAGTAGGCGGACCTTCAGAGGAGTAGGCGGGTCTCGCCAGTTGTGTGCCGTACAGCCGGCTCGTCGAGCGTGCCGTGTGTGATTCAGCAATGCCATGTCTGGTCACAGAGCACTTAGGCGGGGGCGTCGAGGGGCTCAGACCGGCTCGGTTTTGGTTTGCGTGTTGGGCAGGTGTTGGCAACTGGGCAGCCTTGTAGGACTTGGAGACTGCTAATGAGGGTAACGTGGCGCTGCTGTAGCGTCGTCGGCGACATGGGGCACCGACATCGTGAATTGTGCTGCTGTCCACCTGATGCATGGCAGGCAAATCGTACACTAGAGGCACCATTCCACGATTGTGGTGAGCGTTGGGTTTTCCATTGGTAGAAATTTCTGCAGGTATACATATATATATATCGCTCCCTCGGCCTCTCCCCTCTCTTGTAATAATCGAATGATTTCAATATACATGCGATTACGTGAGCTGCTTTAATACACGAGAATATGCGATCCACTTGACCTTCTTAGCGGAGAGTCTAACGTTTAACTGCATGAACGATTTAGACACTGCTATCGCACGATAAGGGCTATGCGCGCCGCGACAAGGGATCGGCAAACTGATTAGGATGTAGTAGGACATGTCTTGAGTGGTTTAACAACAATGAAGTGAGGTTATACGTATGATTAACCAGCGTTAAATCAAGTTGGAGCTCGCACGGTGGGGCGAATGACCGCACGGCCTAGGGACCATAACACGCGGTGTGAGGGCGCCTTATCTCGAGGGGGAGCTCGTGGGAGGGACGGACGGGAACTGCCTCTGGACCGCGCAGTCTTGTGACACGTGCGGAGGATAACGGACAGTGTGCGTCATCACAGAGCGACGTCTTCCCCCATCCACCCACGCCACCACGTCTAACACACCGCTTTGTATTTTTAGAGAATATCAGTGAACACGTCATGAGAAACGGCCGAGTGGCGTACAGAAAGTGCCAGATAGTCCCCTGGTACTGGGCGAGACGTTTGAGGAGAAAGCAGCTTTCTGTTGATGTGGCAGGAACCTGCTAAAAGTTTTTCTTTCCATTTGACCGTGCAAGGCTCGTGCTCATTTTTTTCAAATTGGTAGAACAGACGCCCTTCCCAGGTGCACAGAAGCTTTTGTAGAAACACGAAATTGTTGTGTATGTACCTGACAAAGTGTTCGTATGTACAAACGTAATGTAATAATCACAAGGTATGTCTGGATGGAACTAGGCTTGCAAGCGACTACTCAAATTATGTGCGTACTGTTCGGAATTGTATCACATTTATGCATCAACTGGGTCACCTATTTCATGAACGTCAGGCAAGTCTAAACTGCCTCAAGTTTTCTGAAATCTCTCCTCGTCGGTTCGTCCAACCAACGGGTGCATCTGCATCCCAGGTACCCTTCATCTGCAGGTTGGCTCCTCATCTGGGCGGTCCACCTCTGCCGACAGCGTCCATTACGCTTTTCCCTCGGCGGCACTGCTGACCGCGCTCTGCCCGCCTCACAGTAGGCTGTGTTCGTCACAAAAACCGCCATCCCGGGATATGCTGCATGGGCTGCAAAGGCCTCACGAAGTGATAATTCCACACGTGGGATTCGCTTGTGGATTTGCTTGAGTTGTGCAGGAGGGGTGGAGGTCCGGGAAGTCTAAGCACGCAGATCCGTAACCGTGTTTATGTTTACCACGTCTACGTGCCTGAAGGGAAAGCAAAGTTTGAGGCTCGCCACATCAGTATACAGCAATGCTGTATTGCTACATCAATGCAGCACCCCATTGCCGTCGGGACGTCTATAGCTAAGTGCTTATGCTGAGCGTCTCTCAAGTCAGAGGTGTGGGTTTCGATTCCCCGCGGTGTCCGCCCTATATTCCGGGGTGAGAGGCAGGCAACGCCGTATTTCCTCGGCTGTTGAGCGCATCGTAAAGTCACAGCCACTCCACCCACCATTGTCGGCTCCACCGTACCTGGCGCGCAATCACCGCCTCACTCGCTACGAGTGCTGCATTCAGCGGCCTGTTGCTCGCCAGGTGGTCTCGATCGGGCGTGTCGCGGCCGACGGCGCGCGCTGCTCAGTGCCGACCGTCGGTACCGACGATGACTAGCCGGCGCGGCCGGCGACCCGTCGCCGCCGGTGTGTCGAACACCTCCGCGTCGGATCACCGCCGCTCTCAGTCACCGTCACGCCCGTCTGCCTGCGGTGTGCCGCGGGCCGCAGCGTCATGCCCCTCCCCCCCCCCGCCCCGCCTCACCCCCACCCTCCACCCAACACCCGCCACACCCAAATGCCGTTCCGCTCTTCAATCGATGTAGTGAGCCCAGCCGTGCGACTCGACTTGGCCTCTGCGCCGTGGCCTTGCCCTCTGCGCCGTGGCCTGGCCTCTGCGCCGTATCCTGGCCTCTGCGCCGTGGCCTGGCCTCTGCGCCGTGTCCTGGCCTCTGCGCCGTGGCCTGCCCTCTGCGCCGTGGCCTGCCCTCTGCGCCGTGGCCTGGCCTCTGCGCCGTGGCCTGCCCTCTGCGCCGTGGCCTGGCCTCTGCGCCGTGGCCTGGCCTCTGCGCCGTGGCCTGGCCTCTGCGCCGTGGCCTGGCCTCTGCGCCGTGGCCTGGCCTCTGCGCCGTGGCCTGGCCTCTGCGCCGTGGCCTGGCGTTATCAAGTCGACTTTGGCATCGGCAACAACTGGGCCTTTGTGACATGGCTTGACCTCTATGTTGTGGCGGGCTGGATGATGGTGTCACCGACTCATCATGAACTGAAAAGGTCACCTGACAATAATTGTGCCTGCATTTGCGTTGGATGAACTGAATTAGGTAATGTCATATTGGTACTTGGTATTGTGATATTTGGAGCGTTCCCACATCGCATTATCTCCCTTGAGAGACAATTGCATTGCTTCTTGAAATTGTTTCACATTTTCTGGCTGTTTCGTCACTCCCAGAGGTCAGTGACAAAACGTTGCAATGTTTCATCTCGATTTTAACGTGGTTTCTTCTTTGGCTTTCTTCTTCCTTTCTTTGAATTGTCCCTTTGGCAGCGAGCGAGTTAGAGTGAGTGTCAATCACTCGATTGTTTGATTATTTAGGAATGTGGGTGCCTTAACTCAGGGGCGGATCCTGGGGGTGAAAGGGACAATTCCTCTAGGTGGCGGATTTGTTCTGATATTTTGCGCAGAGATGGCATTTGTGCGACATGCAAAAAAAATATTACGTACATATTGTCCGACGAATGTCAGCCTGTTAGCCAAGACCGGACGAATGCTAGCTGTTCAAATGTGATATTCTTTGAAATTGGAGGACTTTCCCCAAGCGAGGCTTCTGGATCCGCCCCTATATGACCATGCTAACTAACTAACTGCATCGCATCCATGCTATCCACACGGACTGTGTCTGCGAACGTAGCGTATTCACAAGCAGGGGTAAAAAAACCATCAAGTTGGTCGCCGACCGAACCGAAGCAATCGTGCGTGGTCTCCTACCCAAAAAGCGTACTAGGAGGTAAATGAGCAATATTAGCATGTGGTACTTTGCCTTCAAATACAAATTCGTTGCTGCTCTTTGGTTGTCCTGCAACCATGAAACATCTTTATCTTTCGTACACACGAAAGATAAACCATGCATTGATTCCGATCAATATACCGGGCACATAAGCAGTTTAAAAAAACACGTTAAATTGATTATGACAAAGAGCCTTCGCCAGGCCCCATCTTATCGACTGTAACAAAAACTAGCAACATATGGAATGTTGTGCCCAGCTAAATCCGCTTGGTCATTCTGGCTCCAGTTTATTGTTGTATATGGAATGTCGTGCCCAACTGAACCCGTTCGGTCATTCTGGCTCCAGTTTATTGTCGTATATGAAATGTCGTGCCCAGCTAAATACGATCAGTCATTCTGGCTCCAGTTTATTGTTGTGCACGTTAAACAAAATATTGTGCACATGACTCGCCACCCCAGTTATAACAAGTTGCCTTTTTGCCCCTCCACACATGAAAGATAAAAATACGGACTGGATGTTTATTGGCCAATGGCTGAATCAATTCACATAAACAAATTTTGCACTGGTCGAGCTTCAGCAATATCTAACATGCGGATTTCAATTGTGGTAAACTTATTGTGCGTTTTATTTTGCCTGATGGCAACAGTTACGGTCAAGGGTGTGTATTCTCACAATAAGCGCGCGAGACGTGTTTTTTTTTATTGGGAGCAAAACTATGGGCTAAACTATGATTTTTCAAGTGGTGAGAAACGAAAAATGAGCCGCCACAAATAAACAATTTGGCATCATATTCAAAATCATAAAACTGTGGGCAGTTCCTGAGAATGTGCGTTGTGCACAATTGCGGTGAGACATAAGCGATTTCCCAGGTGCGTTTTACTAACATGAAATATCCACTCGATATTTCCACACATTCATACGATCATAACCAATTCCAAGAAACTGAGTGTGTTGCAAGTCTAGAACACCTCTGTCCGAGCACGCGCAAGGGCAACACTAATTATATATCTTTGGAAGTCTCTTCAAATATATTCAAATGCTGATTTATCCTTTGCCGTGAATCCCATGTACACAGATCCAGTAGAGAAAGGCTTGGTTAGATAGTGTATCACACAACCACGACGAACGTTTAGACAGCGGTTTGTGAACAAACCGCTAACTGCCCCTGGTGGGCTAACTGACCCTGGTGGCAGTTAGCCCACCACCGGCGGAGCCGCGCCCAGCCCGCGCGCAGCGCCAGCGGAGGGAGATGCAAAACAAAACTGTTGCACGTAGCACAGATGAGTCGCAGGAGATAACGGCGACATCAGCGAAGATGAACAACATTGAGGCGCGGTTGCAGGGTACCAGGGCGTCTGCTACAGCTGACCGGCGCTCAGGCAAGCGGCGCGGCTGTGCGAGAACTTCAGCGACAGTTCTGCGAGATTCACACCCTGTACCCGCACGATCAGTGCAGAACCACAACGGCAGGAGGCAACAGGAGGTGACGCCACAGGCGCACCTCCCCGCCGATGGAACGCCGCAGCTCCAGCAGCAGCTGGCTCTGAATAACTAATAATAACATACCTGGATATATACGTATATGTAGAACATTGTCATTGGTGCATGTTGCCATTCAACTGGGCAATGCACCATTTTCCCCCAGGTGAAGAAACCCATCCTGAGTGCTTCACGCCTGCACAATAATAAAGAGGTCAAGGGGTAAGCATTTAGTTTTATACCATGTGAATTACTGTGTGGAAAATTCCATCGCAAAGTATTATGGTGAAGTCAAACACAATTGGCAATCAATAATGGTGGAAATGCACCTTTTTGACGGTATTATGGGTTGTGCTAAGTTATGTGTTGTAGGCCATATCAACGCTAAACAAAAAGCTTGGGACCCACAAATTGTGCAGCATTATTCAACCACGGAACCATAACAAAATAAGTTGCCCTGAAATTGATCAACACCTTATACACCAAGTTGGGTCACATTTTTTTGTCAATTTGGGTTACATAACCAAACCCAACCATTGGGCCACAGGGTGAAATGCACACCAAAGGGACAGAACACGATTAGCTGACTATTGCAGATAAGAAGTATGTGGTGCCACATATGTCGCAAACTTCCATAATTTGCAGGAATTTGTTATTTAGCCATCACATTATGAGGGTTATATTGCATGGCAACAGGGACATCAAAAATAAAAGTTAAACAAAAAACTTTCACAAACGCAACACCACAAACTTTTCAGCAATGAAGTGTCCTGTTTACTGTGGGCAATAAAATGTAACTTTAAGGTAAAAAGTTTGTTTTGTAATATGCATGTCTCCATCATCTTGAAACATCAGAAATAGGTGAAACTAATTCCTGGAGAACTGCCATTATTGCAATATTCAGCAGCATTGGGTTCCACAAATTTTGAAAAGAACAGATGAGTGAATAGGCACTGGAAAACATCTGGACAATTGATAAATATCTGAGGATCTGTGTACTGCTGCAGATGTGCATTCAGCACTGAATAGATCCACTGAAATTGTGGTTGTCTGGTCTGTCTGCTCACCATCACTGAAAATTGATGAGGGTGTGGGCAGAGGAGCCTCCTCCCTTACACAGTGAGCAGTGTCACCAGATGGGCGTGCTTGAAGCACAGATTATTGCAATCAGGAACAGTAAGAATAAAATTGTGCAATTTGGAGTTATGTGATCAGCCAGGAGTGGATCCAGGAGGGCAAATTGGGTCATGACCCCCCAAAAACAAAAGAGGGATACAGTCCCTCTTTTGCCTCACCCCAAAGGACATCAATACTTACATCTCCGGACAGCATGTACCACACTGCTCCCTCCCCCATCCCAGGATCAAAACATGGAATACATGTGGCCTAACTAGACATCACATTCCCCCCCATGATTGGAACATTGCATACCAGCAGGGTCCCATCAGACATCACTCCCCCCCCCCCTATAATGACATCAGCTGGGGCCCCAGCACAGCATGTGCCCACCTAGCCCAAACTGGGTCCCCCTGGGTGGCTTTCTGGATCCACCTCTGTGAACAGCCATCCCAAAATCATTATGCCTAGTTAAACTTGGTAGCTAGGTTGTAAAAGACTAACAGTGCCACATATATCCAAACCCTATCAATACTAGGAGTCGTTCATTTATATATGGAAAGAAGCCTAGCCTATTTAGATAGGGAAATAAGCAGCCTTTGTATTTTGCCACTTTTCCCCCTATGATTATATATAATATCATTACTTTCATTTCTGGCTAATTAGTGGCACATATTTTTGCCCCTCATCCAGCTAGACCACTGGCCACTTGTCCCCAGCTGGCTCTCTGATGGATATGTCTTCTTGGGCCCACAATCACCATGCTGCTTTTTTGTGTGTGCTGATAAATGCTTTGTTCAGAGCCTGCCCATGTGCACCCATCATACCCACACTTGCACACCTTTCTTGTCCTCTTTTTTGCTGGCTTATCACCATCACCATCATCAACCCTCTATTCTTCTTCTGCAATTCCAAATCCCAACTTTGTTTGCTTCATTCTGTAACAATTAGGGCACAATGTGAATAAATTCATGCAAGATGTAAGATGGAGCAAATAATGAAAACTGGAGCCCACACCTTCCAGGAGAGGCAGGGGGAGGGCAGGACAATGTCAATAAATGCATGACTTTTTGGGTGGGAAACAAATGGTAACCATTGGCATTTTAACCTCCATAGGCCACTCATTTGACCTCTTATGATTACATATGAGACAAATTTTAAAATTTTGGTTTAGCTTTGGATACAACATTTGAAAACACCACACTGTGATGCATAAATTGTTTTCCTTTGTATGTTGTCACATTTATCAAACATTTTGACCACCATCCTGGACTGGTACAATTTATGGCACTGGGATGTGGGTCAGCATGTGATGCTTCACTATACACAAATGATCAACAAATGATCTACATCATTCTTGAGCTGTCAATGGTGGATAGCTGGAACAAACCCCCAATGGGGAAAGCTTAAAGCAAATTTGAATGATTTTTAGAGCAATCCACAGTATGTCCTCACAAAACTCACTCATATTTTCTTGCTATTCTGGCTACTATGATGTATGGGAAAGTGGGGCATGGCAGACCACCCTCTACCCTGCCATAGACTTTTACCAAGCCAGATTTCATTTGCCTTGTGGAAAGACCCATGGAGTGTGCATGCTTTTGGCTATTTCAGATCTTGTCTTAAGCTTTAATCTTGTGTCATGATTTAAAAATGTTGTTTTTCCACTTTCGGATACAATTTCTTCAATACACAGAAATTTGTAAATCTTAACAACTAGGTAAGACCGATTTTTGTCTCTAATACCTATGTTCCCTAAAATCAAAATTTCAGTGCTAAACAAGCTTGCAGTAGCTAGGAGTTATACTTTACAAAAATAACCCCAAGACAAATCCCAGATCCCAAGCTTCACTTTTGGGCAAAGTGGACTGCCCATTAGAAAGCAACCCATTGTTTGCAGTGGCAGATCCAGTTCCATTTTGTGGGTGCAATAGGTGGTCATAGCAACCCACGAAATATATTACATTTGTCCCAGATTGTTATTTTGGGATACATTTCAGATTGAGAATCAAATAGTAAATTTCTACCTCCCTGGACATGCCTATGCCACTAAAGTGCAGCTTCCTTTGCTGAAATTGCTTGCAACTCCTATTTCTAAGACAAGCTACCATGCACAAGTCACAAAGTATGTCCCTTGACATTTACATTTAACACAAATGGCTTGCAATTAAAATGGTCCACTTTGCCCAACAACTTTGAAAATATAAAAATTGAGGTGCTCTCATTGAGCAAGGATTTCAGTTTTGTTATATAAAATATAGATAAAATTTCCACTTCAAAGAAAGGATAACAAGGCATTGGGTTCCATCAAAGAGTTGGTCATACCTCCATATGACATCTCATCTTAGACTTACAGGATGTCAAACCTTAGGTGGTCTGCTTTGCCTCACTCTTCCCTACCCATGGTTTGAGAGCCTTAGAAGTGTGAGGCCTAGAAGTGTTGTGACTTTAAGCCAGCTTAAATAATAATAGGCCACTGTCTGGCATAAATTCAATTTAAGCCAACTTTTTTTACCATCCCTATGTTAAATGTCACCATTAATTTGGCCTACTCTTCCCTGATCATTTACACACCTGTCCATAAACTTTTGTCTGGGGGAATCACTAGGTGGAGCATAACTCATGCATTTACATGGGGAAATAAGCATAACATGGGAGAGCTGGTTAAAAATTCATCAAATTAGTGTAGAGGAGGAAGGGGGGGGTTCTGAACACTTAAGGCACCATGCAACAAATAGCTCTACTGTTGCTTTTGTATGGCTGATCCAGCAATTCTACTGTGTTTACTGAAAACAAAAATGAACAAGCTATCCATATTCAAACAGTTCCTTTCAATTGAAATCCTCTAACCACTTATAAAGAGGAACCTTAAAATAGATCATTACTTTGTAGTGATATGCTGTATTCTGAACATAAAAATGTTGCTGTGCAAGAATACCTCACTGTAACAATTGCAGTACAAGCTATTAGTGGTGACTGAAATATGCTGGTGTAATTGCAAAAAAAAAGTAAATCACTTCCCTATGGTTTTCTTAAGCCAACTGCTCTTTGAAGCCAAAAATCATGCCTGTGAACTTTGCATGCTCTGTGCACAAAGAATTAGTAGAACCATGTAATCAGACATTCATATTTTGGTAGAAACAAGTCAATCATTTCTGAATACCATAATGTTTTTGTTATCTATGTACTCAACATGATGAGGGCAACATCAAAAGGTAGGTGTTAAGGAACATAACATGTTCAGATACCCCCATACAATCCCCCTACACCACCCTCTTCCATAACTGAGTCACTTTTAAACTTTTAAAAATTAAATTTATACACAGATTATGTTGCATTTGGATGTGATGATCACCAGTGGTGGATCTACAGGGCCTGTTTAGTGAGGGCAAATTTTGGGGAGGCAAATGTTAAAAACAGACGAAAGTGCCAAGAACATTGATTTAAAGAAAAATCTGGCAGTTTAATGGGGGAAGGGGCAATTGCCCATTTTGCCCTAATATAGATCCACCACTGCTTATCACAAATATGTTTTCACTTAAACAACTTTCAGCTACATCAAATTGACATTGAAGTTTATGCTGCATGGACAGCTTTTCCCCATTTACTAACATGGCAGGGAGATAGTGCAACGATGCACCAGACACTGTTGTCAGCACCAGAGATAGGCAGGCTCAGTTGCAAATTTTACCTGGCTTGATATGGAGGGGGCAAGGCTGGCACAAATTCCAGAAACATAGGTGGGAAAGTAGGTGGAGAATGGTTGGCAGGATGTTTGACATGATACAAAGATGTTAGAAGAGATTCACTGGCAATATTATTTCTTTAGATTGGTTAAAAGATAAAACTTAGTTTGACCAGTTTATATTATAAATTATGATCAAGCACACAAGCATCAAGCACTCATTGCTTGAAAATGATTTATAATAGAAACCAGTCACACTAAGATTTCTCTTTTAACCAATCTAAAGATCTAATATTGACAGCGAATCACTTCTAACATTCATATCATGTCAAGCATAGCTGATCTTTCTTTCATATGGCCTACAAATTGGGGTGGATGGTTATTTCCGCCCCCCCCAATCCACCAAATTTTATGTAATGCCTGGAGGGAACAGACAACAAGTAATGCCTCTTTCTTGGATCATTCCTCATACCAGAAGTGATCTCAATGAATTTGAATGGGTAAAAATTGAACCCAACAGTTTGACTTGAAGTTCACCAAAATCAGCATGCATATCGCCTGGTTATCTACGGTTCGTTCAAAGTTGAACGGACGCACCAAACCATTTAAGTTTCAGTAATGGCACAGGCTTTTCTCACCTTCAGGTACATATATGTATAGATGAAATCATCAAAGCTAGATAAAAACAGGTTTCCACTCCGACCATACCCATTCACTAACAATTAGGCCACCACTTCTGTTCGTTCAACAAATGTCCACTTCAGCGATTCCCTCCTCACATTCAAAATCGAAATCTCTTCCTTCCCAGCTCAGCTGCCCTTTCCCGACTATTTCCTGTTGCTAGTTCCTACTAAGACACGGCGCGGCGACCAGCCTGCGACCATTTGTCGGTGATTCTCGCCTTTTTTTGAGCCCATTGGCTTAACACGGGTGGTCTCATTGCGACCACCGAGAAAGGCCGACGGGCCGCGGTGTCCGCCGTGGATATCTGGTATTTTGGGTACCGTAAATCTGGTATATTAAAAATATATGCTAGATTGTTAAGATGTGCTAAATTAGTATTCGAAGGGCAGCTTTTTCATGTTAGAAGCACACCTACGACAGGGCTGCCTTCATGGGCTGCAGTCTGCGGAGTTTGATCGGACAGAGCCCAGAAGAGGTGCCACTTTTTACAGTATAACGGTCCGGCGAATGGAAGCAACATAAAAGCACGTCCTTGATTTCTTGGGTTTTGCGTGTGTTAGTCTTCGCTGTTGGTCTCTCAAATCAGCTTAACCTTAGCGTGTGTGGTCTCCGACGACGTCGGCAGATCGGTGACTTTTTTGACCCCTGTTCACAAGCTTCCGGTATACAGTTTCACACCGAACCATCGCACGACCTCCACGAAGCCATCGCACCACAGCTGCTCATAGTCCATTGTGGGGTTGCCGTCTGGGCGGCGGTTCCGGCGGAGCCTCTGTGCAAGACAGATGGCGCACCCCTCCCCCCCCCTCTGCACACACACACACACACCGAACCATAGCAGGGTCGTGTTGCGGTGGTTAAGCAGCCAAGCTTAAATTACCAGAAATACAGTCGTAAAACGCAGCCATACGCTCGACATCGGAGCGCAGCTCGCTTCAGCTGGCCAGCTGGGTGGGTGGCTGAGATGGCTGCGTGGCTAGCTCCGCCGCTCGGTGAAACTCGACGGCCGCGATCCGAGATTGTGACCCCCCGCCCGAGCCCGCCCGAGAGACCGTGACACAAGTGGCCTCCGAGCGGAACACCAGCCGTCACGAGAAGTGATGGATCTTGGCTGGATGTGGGCCGGCCCGGACCGGCGTCTGCCGCTGTGCGGACCGTGTTGCCGCCTCTGGCTAGCCAAGCACTGGACCGACACACTGGACAGAAACACCGGACCGACACACTGGACCGACACACTGGACCGAGACACTGGACCGACACACTGGACCGACACACCGGACAGACACACTGGACCGACACACTGGACCGACACACTGGACCGACACACCGGACCGACACACCGGACCGACACACCGGACCGACACACCGGACCGACGCACTGGACCGACACACTGGACCGACACACTGGACCGACACACCGGACCGACACACCGGACCGACACACTGGACCGACACACTGGACCGACACACTGGACCGACATACTGGACCGTGACACTGGACCGAGATACTAGACTAAGACACTGGACTGAAACACTGTACCGAGACACCGGACCGGGACATTGGACCAAGACACAGGCGGCACGACAATGAACCGAAACACTGGACAGAGACACAGGCACCATGACTTTGGACCGAAGCATAGGCGTCACGATATATGACCGAGACACAGGAGGCACGACATTGGATCGAGACACGGGCGTTACTTCCTTGTCTTCTCCCCACCCCCAAGCGACAATTTCGCAATCCCTTAGCATTACTGCATGAGCCGGAGTCTGGTCTCCTCTGATCATGATCCCACAATCACCAGTGGACTCAGCCTCCAGCCCTGCAGGGAAAATCCCTCAGAATAGGTTCCAGTCGGAACGAAACAACCATCGAAAGGCGGCGAGCAGAGCGGCGTGGTCCCGTTCTGAACCGCCCGGCGCGCGAGCCGATGAACGCCGCGCCACGGCGAGATGGAGGCGTCGGATCGGCATCGCCTGCTCACCGGACCGCGACGGTGTCGACACGACGGCGGTGTCCGGTCACGGTCCGGTCACGGTCCGGTCACGGACAAAGGCGGGAGTGTGGCGCGGTCACGCAGGCCGGCGAAACTCGGCCGGGCGGTGCGCCGGCGACCTGCGGAGCGGCTGTTCAGATCAGATCAGGTCGGAAATGCTCCGGACCAGATCAGATCAGGACGGAGACGCTCCGCTGTTGGTGGAGGTGTGAGTCCACCTGGCCGTTTGGAACACAACCGCCGCTGCTCCTAGCGAGGGAAAATACAAATCACACTTGACCCGGGAGACGTTCAGGGAACTGAGCACCTGTAGAACAGTTCTCAGATCAGATCCGGTCACAGACGTTCCGCTGTTGGTGGAGGTGTGAGTCCACCTGGCCGTTTCGAATACATCCACCTTTGCTGTAGCAGGAAAAGATCCAAACCGCACATGATCAGGAACACGTTCTGGAAACTGAACACATGCGCGTTAAAAATAATCGTCCAAAGCTCCCTTTGCCTGAAACTTGATCAGAGGTGTGTCATAGGCTCACTTGACGGCCTGTCTTCACTTTTATTCACCAATGTGTGCCCATCTACAGGTCATTATGTGCGCGCGTGTGCTTGACTTAGAGGAATACAATTGGAGTAACACAGCTAGTTGAGTGTGCGCTACTGAGCAAGCTCGAGTAATTATTTACGTTTTCATGTACATGCCAGCAAACATATTTCCAGTCGTCCATTCCGACGTACATGCATTGTGTCTATCTGCACCTTGTCCATTCCCGCAAGTGATCATTTACATCCAGGCATCTATCTAGCTATGCAAACACTTTCCGGTCTTCCCAGCCTACTCTCCAGCCGATCTGACAACTGTAGTAAAAAAGCAGCTGTCCAGATGATCCAGCAGTTGCTCAGCTGATCCAGCAGCTGTTCAGCTGATCCAGCAGCTGTTCAGCTGATCCAGCAGCTGTTCAGCTGATCCAACAGTTGTTCAACTGAGCATCGTTCATCCGTTTAGACTGCTGTCTAGCCTACCTAGCAACCAATGGTGTAGCCATGATTTACTTCAGGGGTGGACCGATCGTCAAAAATCAGAATATTGATGCCGCGTATGACGCGCTGTGCGCGCCGAGAATGTCTGGCTGAGAATGACGAGAATCACCAAATATCTTGCACAATATAATGTATTTTTCGTTCCTAAAGGGAGCTCCTCCCTTTGGCCGTGCCTGTGCTGGCAACTCACCAACAGTCGAGTAATCTGTTCAGCCCCGCCTGACAACTATCCAACTGTCTGGTGACGTAGGCCGTGTTCTGAGTCGCGGATTGATCACGACTAGCTGCCTGAGTTCGACCAATGATTACAAAGTCTGTATGGTCATTTAAAGTCATTTACATGATATTCATGGAACCGCTGATTCACTTATTCAGCATCCGCTCAGTCAAACCTGTACATTAACAGTACGTGCTATCGGTTTCGTTTTCGCCGTTTTTCCTTGTTCATTCCTACAAAACTTCGTACAAAAATATAGTCACCGGTGACACAGGGTGCTGTGTAATGGTCCAGTGGTTAAGCTGTTCGTTCGATGGCAGCCCAGTTGATCAACGGTATGTTCGGCGTGAAGTGATGTCTCCAGTATAGACAGCCATCTGCTCCTGTCATTAATCGCCAGTCTGTCACCCATCTGTCACCCGCCTGTTACCCGTCAAGGTAGCAGGCGGGTCACCGGACCTATATAATATGTGCCCCCCTGGTCACCGGACCAGTACCCCTTTGGTCACCAAACCACTGCCCCTTTGATCACCGGACCAGTGCACTGGTCCGGTGTGGAGACCAGTGCACTGGTCAGACGGCCACTGCAGTGGCCGTCTGATCACTGGTCCGGTGACCGTCTGAACACCGGACCAGTGGCCGTCTGATCACTGGTCCGGTGACCGTCTGAACACCGGACCAGTGACCGTCTGATCACTGGTCCGGTGACCGTCTGATCACCGGACCAGTGACCGTCTGATCACCGGACCAGTGGCCGTCTCAACACCGGACCAGTGGCCGTCTGATCACTGGTCCTGTGACCGTCTGAACACCGGACCAGTGGCCGTCTGATCACTGGTCCGGTGACCGTCTGATCACTGGTCCGGTGACCGTCTGATCACTGGTCCGGTGACCGTCTGATCACCGGACCAGTGGCCGTCTGATCACTGGTCCAGTGGCCGTCTGATCACTGGTCCAGTGACCGTCTGATCACCGGACCAGTGGCCGTCTGAACACCGGACCAGTGGCCGCCTGGTCACCGGACCAGTGGCCGCCTGGTCACTGGTCCGGTGACCGTCTGATCACCGGACCAGTGGCCGCCTGGTCACTGATCTGGCGGCAGTCCGGTCCGACTGTGGCCGTGCCGGTTGTATTCGGGTATTCGGTTGCCGCAGGTTTTCCCAGCCGCCGTTTGAGGGTGTCTGCGGCTGTGCCGACCGACGTGCGTGATGCTCATGTGCCGGGCCACCATCTGCGTGACGGCGTGAGCCCTGGCCACGTCTCGCCGGCTCCTGAAGAAGATGAAAAACGTTGGGTTCTTTTACGACGCATCAACCGCTAGGTCATGCAGCGTCACCAGCCTCTCACGCTGATTGGTCGCGGGCGAACTCGGTAAATGCCGTCGGTTGTGAGATTGGAACCCACAATCTTGCGACCAAGAGTCCGACGCTCTGCCAACTGAGCTCCCCCCTCGCCGGCTCCTGGTGCCAGCTCTTCGAGTGTCACTCTGTCCCTCGCCTCGACTGTGCGTCTCATTGCGTTTCCTCCTCGACGTGCTCTCGCGCTGCTCGGCGTGATGTGTTTCGGTGGCGTCTCCTTGCGTACTCGCTATACTTTTTAATTTTGTAGTGTCTTGATTTTCTCTCATTGCGCTGTCTTGGCTTTTTACCGACTCGTTGTGTTCTTGTGATGCTTTTTTTTGGACTGCCCCTGGTATACTCTAGAACTCGCAATGTTTCCTCTCGATGTATTCCGGTTCGGCTCTTCAATTTCCGTAATAAAATATGCAAATGTGCCAACGTGATATCTATATCGCACGTTGTGCCCTAATGGCCTCGGCTGTATGCGGTCTCATCAATCTCCATGTTCACCCGCCCGGGTGTTGTTTCCCTCGTGTTGGACCATGTCGTCAGCGGTGTTATCTCGCCACCATCTGCCGCCCCACGTGCGGCCCCAATCGGTCACCAGCCAGTCTGCGGCGGGCCCGACGACGGACAAAACACCGAACCGTTCGTCGCCACATTAGGGGAGCCGACAGTGACCTTTCACTTTCCCGGCGGCCGACAGACGCTGAGGCGTTCACCGTTTCCTGTAGTGGCGCAGCGTGCTGCGACTGACTGCATTGCGGCGGGACTCGCACCCGTGCCGCGACTTGGGCTGGTACTCCTGTCCAGGAGCGAGGCGCCGCACGCAATTCTGATGCTGAATTGCTGCAGGTAGAAGGTGCTAGAAGGTAGGCCTTGGGTTATATTACGACGCATCCAACCGTTAGGTCACATAGCGTCGGCAACCTCTCACGCCGATTGGTCGCGGGTGGACTCGGTAATCCGTCGGTTGTGATATTCGAACCCACAATCCTGCGATCAAGAGTCCGAAGCTCCACCAACTGAGCTACCACATTCCTCTAGAAGGTAGGCGGTCCAGCGGGTGGAGTAAGCGTCATGTCATCTTCTGCTGCCCGGTATGGCTATTTTGTCCCGGTTGGCCATTTTGGATGGCGGCCTTAAACATTGGCCGATGGTGTTTTGTCATAGTTGAAATAATGCAATAGTTGAATAATAATAATAAGAATGCAATAGTTGAATAATAATAATAATAACGCAATAGTTGAAGTGAAGTAACATACGCCTACCAAGCGTATTTCATAAGAATTTTCATACAGGGGGTCGGGAAGTGACATTCCCCAATGACCTCGTTGCCATCTCGCCCAGAATGGAGCCAGACTCACTGAACAGAAGCCAGTGTGTTGCATACTTTAAGGCAACTTCACTGACATCCGCTTGTGTGATCTCTGTTAACCCGGTAACCTCCCAGAGCATGAATGAAAAAGATCTGAAGAGTTGGGTATGAACGATCTCAGCTGAGCTTTCGATAGAATATATTTCGAGAACGTGGATGCGAATATGCACCAGAGTATTCCTTATACTTGTGCTCGGTGTGCATGTCTACCGACCGAGAACTTATTTGGCCCTCACATGCGTGCAGCTACGGGTCAGGCCAGGTCGCAACCTCGTGAGTCACACCACACGTCTGAACAATGCAGCAATCCCATGATTGCTGTATTTGTCACAATGGGAAATGACGCCATGTTGATGATGTGGATGAAATGAATGCTTACGGGCCCCTGCGAACGCTTACGGTCTGTACCAGGCCTACATCGAGGTGTACAAGGCCCTGACAAGCGTTTACGTACCCCTTACTGAATACTGAATCGACGTCTTTTCCGATGATGTTTTGACATCCTGCATATAAAGATTTGTTAGGCGGTCGGCATTCGTATTTTATAACGGTGCCATGTTTACAAGCAGATTGGTGATGGCGATGAGCCGACGATCCTATGGTGATGGCGATGACCTTTCAACCCCAATGAGGAGTTAATTTTTTTAGTTGAAGAAGAGCCAAAAGTGGGCCCTTCTCGAAATATGTGGCCGAAATCCTGGCGCCTAAATTATTCTGGGTAATCCGGACCCCTCGTAAATGCCTCCCTTGGACAATTCCCAACTACGGTTATGGCTTTGCATGAATGTCTGGCGCCGCTAATATTATGGACCACTGATTAACATTTATATTCAGCTACAACTGACGAGGCATGACGATTCGATCCGACATCAGTTTTGGGTTGAGGTGTGTATGCCCACAGGCTGCAGTCGGTGACGCAGGACGTCAGAATAAATGGGACGAAGTTGAGTCATTTCTGGTGACTTTTCCATCTAGCGCCCTTTGTGTTCATAGCTAAGGCTCCCAAAATGCCCGTGGCCATGGTTCATGGTTCCCTCCTCTCCCTCTCTTCTCTGACGGTGCCACGTTTTTCTAGTCGCCTTGTTTCATATTTAAAGCTTATTTACCTTCGAAATACTATGTCAACAATGATTCCTTGCATATTCTAAGTATGCCAGACATTTCCAATCATTCCAATTCAAGTTATTTGCGATGCAATCGTATCGTAAGAAGATCCCAACTTCATAATTTCAAAAGTTTCCCCACAAAAAGAACAAACAATCGGCCGACACCGCTCTCTTTGTAGCGAGTCGGCCGCCTGGGTCGGTGTCGGCATACTGTTTACCTAACTGACATTGTGCGGCCAGCAGGCACCCACCCCGTCGGTTCCGCCGGGGGAGCTGGGAAGGGCGCCGCGCCACGTCCGTCGCGGCGCGTCACTGCACGTGCCGCGAGCGACAGCTGGCGGCGCGCACGTCGCCGCAGAAGCGCACACACAGACCGGGCGCAGGTGTTCCGGCCATTAGGCGCCGCTTACGTTTTCCATAACGGATCTGCGCCGGGCTGCGTGTAAAAACAGAGACGGCGGCGGCGAGGTCTCGCGCGCAAGGAGGAAGGGAAGCACGAACGGTGGCGACGGTTGGGACGGACGGATTGGTGGAACGTGGATGGAATCGCCTGTGAAGCACCCCCCCTCCGCAGGTCGAACTTCATTGTTTTGGGAGGGTTATAAACTGGGCTCGGTGACAAGTCCCACGCCAGGAATGTAACTCGACGTACGGAAGTGATGCATCACGCTAATGAAGGAAGGGTGCTTTGGGAAATTGACCAGCAGCACCCGTGATCGAATAAGAGTTTACGGACGTGCAGAAAGTGAACGACTTCCGGAAGTACGCCGTAAAACACGGGAACGTCCAAGTTCCGCTGCCAGACGGGAACCAGACCCTATCAGACTGTGGTGAGATCGATCCGCACACTCTTGATAAAGTGATTTTCCATCATGTGACAACTTTTGTCTTTTGGATACAACCAGCTGTGTCGTTAAATCGTGGTTGAATATTTTTTTTTTAAGAACAGCAATGCTTGCAGGCATGGATAAATAACATAAATATAGCAAGCCATTCAAGTATGCATTCCACTGCCTTGTTTTCAGGACGCTTGGTCCGCTTGTGCGTTTACGGAAGTTTTCCGTATATCACACATGTCTGTTTGCATATAAAGGTTGTATTTTAAGATCTTCATCTCCATCCGCTTTAACTTGCGTGAGGGCAAGCTTCCGGGGATGGTTCTCAAAACAAATTAATCTGGTTCACGACAGTCTCCCTGCGCAGCCGTCCGTCCAAAAAGCCGACACTGAGAAAGAAGACGAAAATGACGTCCCCCGTTCGCACGGAGTGGCACTTTGGCAGCTGTGAGGTCCTGCGGTCTCCCCTTTCGCGGCGACAGCGCGCGCTTCCGGACAAAAAGCGCGCGAGCGTCGTCGCAAAATGAGAAGCGGCGCGCGCGCCTCCGCCGCCGCCTCCGCCATCTGTCGCCGCCAGAGGTGGCGCTGCAGACAGACGCTTCCGCCGTCCTCCTTACCCGGATGTCTGCGGCGTTCCTCGGGGCTGCCCCTGGGATGTTGAAGTGTCGATGGCGACCGATCTCCTTGTGGCATTGGAGGATGTCTATGGATGGGTGGCGTGAACGGGAGAACACGAGTGTGCAATATACAGCGCGCCGTGCAACACACGGCCGTGCATGGACGCGGGGACACGCATGGGTGGAGATGCAATAATCCCTGTACCCTCTCGCGAGACCGGCGTTGCCACTACATAGGTTGCAGAGGGAGCTGCAGCGCCGGATGTTCTCGTGTGCCGCCCTCGCTAACTGGATGGCTGTGATGTGTGAAGGTCGACGCTGAATCTAGCCGGGCCAGACACGGTTCGAATTCAGGCGGGCCTCGCGGCGTGGCATCGCATCCATTAGCGCCTCCCTCCGAGCGGAAACCCCAGGGTCAGCCGCGCTACGCGTCCTGCAGCTCACAGCCAGACACACATCCTGCCGGCCGGAGACATGCGACACGCGCTCGCGTGCTCGCGTGCGCGCGCCCCAGATCGCCGGCGCCTGATTGGCTGGCGGCGGACGTCGCGTGGCAACGGACGCCGGTCCGGCTGACCCCGGGCGTGAACTCGGCCGCCCGCGGCAGATCAGACGGTGATTACCGGCGACGGGGGTCGCGAGCTGTCTCCGGTCGGCGACGCCGCTGCCAGCCGAATAGGGTCGTCGTTCTGGCGGTGCCGCCGCACCCTCTCGGCACCTGGCTCTGCGGAGATGGAGGACGTCATTACGATGACGTTCACGGCCAATCCGCTTTCCAGCCGGCGAAGGGGTGCGTGCGTCATACGCTCCGCTTGCACCTCGTCGCTTGGAGAGGGGAGGGGAGGCTCGACGCGACTCGACGTATGAGGTGAACGCCGAGACCGGACCAGTCTGGTGCGGTCGCTGCGGGGGTGCGCTTGCGGTGCTGTGGCTTGGGGGCACAGGCTATGGAGAGAAAGAAGGCGTGGAAGATGAAGGAGAAGTTGTTCCAACCAACAATGAAGTGCTTTGCGAAGCTTATTGAAGAGGTAATATGTCATTCCGTGACTGTGCGTGGGCGAATTCAATGTTCGATTGTGAGGAAGGAATGGTGTGTTCTCGACGATCGGGGTTAGAGAACAAATTGGTGAATACTTTTCAAGAAAACGAAAGGGTTTTCGATTAAAAAAATATATGTGGAACCTTTTGTCTTCATACCCGGTAGAAAACAAACAAAAGTCAGTGTATTTTCCGTCCTCCTCTCCACACCTGTCCCCACGCCCCTTCCCATTATATTTGTTTGCCAATGTTTGCATTGCCTACTTTCCAGATCACCTACTCACATCCTACTCTCTGGAGCCTAAGTATACTATCCCGGAGTGGTCTTTGAAACGCTTCGCGGGGAGGGAAATTGGCTTCCTGACAGTCTACTATGTTGGTTGCCGCTACATTATGTTGTGTGGTTAATATCTGGATATTTGAATTGCCAGTATTCACTGGAATTAGGGTACAATGTTTCGATTTTTTACCACCTAGAGTTGGAGGAAAAGGGCATTTGCGTTCGAAAAACGAAGCAGCCTTTTCATTTTGAACGCGCACCAGACTGCGCAATATTTATCTGATTTGGTGATTTAAGTTCGAGGATGTTTTGGTGTCTTCATCACAGACAAGGAGGTGCTTTTACATGGTGTAACGTCATAGAAGAAACTTACATCTTATTGTATTACTCGTACAGTATGTTTATGATGTGTTATCATCACACGCTTTAGAAACACGGGCTTCTCGGGTTAGCGCGGCTTCTCGTTGGCGAAGCCTGTAAATACACCACACCAAGCTGAATAAAACACTCAATACCAATGTTAATTTCAAGGACTCAGTAGGAAAACTGGTGCATATGTACTAAATACAAATGAAGTCAAGGTTGATGATATTGAGGAAGTATGCTTTTATTAAGTGCATGTCATCAAAATCTTACGTGTAGGCAAAAGTAGCATATCCTACGTAACTCTTTGTTTTTCCAAGCGAGATCCTGATTGAATTAAAAATGGTATGTTCATGAATTATTCAGTCAAGCCAGTAGCATGCAGTGCCAAGTTCGTTTTCCGGTCCGTGACAAACCCTTTCCTTCGCTTCAGGAAACCTCCAGGTTGCCGACTGGGTTGGCATCTGCGAAGAGTACGCAACCTCGTGCCATGAACAACGGCCATAGCTTCCCGCGGTCGGCGAGGGATGGCAGCACCGTCGAGGATATGGACGGCGACTCGGCGATTGGCCGAAGTTCAGCCAGCCCCGAGCCTGGCCGCGAGGTCACTGGCCAAAGGTAACAGTTGGAAAGTTGTCGTCTCCTCTGGGACGAGGATATCTTCCGTGCCTCGGTATTAATTTTTAGGCAAGAGGTAATAATGTTTCAAGGTACATCAATATCATTGGATTCTAACTTCTTAGTTTTGATTTTCTTGCTGTTATTAATATTAGTAATCATAGTATGCTATAGCAGTTCTTAGTGTATGCCATGTATTAATACATGTGTTAATTGCAGCATAATATTATGAATATTATTGATAGTATTAACAACATTAATTGGATTAATAGTAGAAGTAGTAGTAGTAGTGGTAGTAGTAGTGATAACGACAGTAGTGGTAGCGATAGTGGTATGGTAGTGGTATTGGCAGTGATAGTGTCATCGGTGTTTTTTGCATTTTGCATACTTTTGAGGGGTAAGTACCCTCTCAGTGTTGGCTTCCCCCTCCCCCAATGACCTTAACTTTTAGAATGGAACTCTATGAAGTGTACCCTCCTCTCCCAATGCATTCGGACTCGCCCATTTCCTTTATGTATTGTACCCCCACCCCAATAATTTTCAGAAATGAACAACCCTTGGAGGTGATAGTGATAGTCGTTTTATCAGTTCTTATTCTTATTGTTAGCATTATTACTCTTGATGATATTATCATGATTAGTCATGATTCTACTCCGATTATTATTATGACTATTCACGCGTAATAGCTCATAGTTTGTGTTATTTTTCATCCACATATTTTCCATTTGCTTTTTTGTTCTGTTCTTGGTATGCTCTTATTGGCATCGCTCAGTATCGCTTCCATTTTCAAGAAGTTCGTTTTGCATGTTGTTGCTCTTGTCATTATTCTTCTTATTTTATGCTTACTGTTAACACTTACTGTTCACATATATTTAGTTCAGTCCAAGGCGGCTATATGCTTGCTAAGAGATCGAGAGCACGTGCTGAAAGCATGAATGAAGTCGAACCTAGGTGTATAGCAGGTTTGTGGGCTCATTGCTTTGTGTTTATACAGCCACGCACCTTTAATCATATATGCAAAGCTGAAGTGAATTCGGATGCGATGCATCGACCGAATTGTATCACTAAAAGCAAACAAGAAGCGTCATCCCTGCCGGCGCCTCAACACGAGGCTCCCGGACACAAACCAAACGCGTTACCCAGTTACCACCAGGGACGGATGTCGGGTGCCGGCAGTGCTGCCAAATCTATGCTTTTTATTTTAGTAGAAAAAATGATTGAGAAATATTGTGGCAAGGATAGATCGGGTGAAATATTGTGACTCAAGATTTTGATTCTGAAAAGGAAAAGAGTGCACCTTGGACTGAGCGGGACACTTGGATCTTCAAGTATGTATTGCACCGTAAATCACTGTTGAAAGCTAGCCACGAGCGGAGATGCGAACGGCAATTTTTGTTTTATATAGAGTAACTGCATTACGAATATTGACATAATATTCATACGAACTAAATTCAAAGGGCATCTCAGTCTCAGTGAATAAACTAAAGCGTGAATCACTGTAACAATACGCTGTTCCTGTTTCAAAAGCATGAACGTTTGGACTGGTTCGGCAGCTCAAATTAACTTGCGTTACATGTACACGATAGTAAGCCTTCATGGGCTTTGCCTCCGCGCGCAATTAGTGTTATCAGTGAGATGCCGAAGCTTCAGCATCGTGCGCGCTCCTGCCTGGTATGGGTTAAAGTGGGGGACGGCGCATCCATGGTCGAATCGAGCCTTGCTGTAAACGAGATACAACTCGCGCCGAGAGCATTCGAAACAGTATTTTGCAGCAAGGTCGTCACCGTCATTGAAAGCCACGTGTACGCATCTAAAGCCGGCCAGTTCCAGTAGGAGATGGGCTCAGTAGGAGAATCTTCAGTAGATCACTCAGACAACGAAATAAATACATTCTACCAAGGAGTATAACGCAAGGTCTAGCAACATTTCCCTGCGATATCGCTACAATTAACCCCAGTGGGGTACAAGTGCCATCCTTTCGAGCTACCCTATCTCTCCATTATCCCTCCCCATCCCAGCCGCGGTAATGCCTATATAACTGCAAATGCGACCTGACTGGGGGAGAAGGGGACCACGCTGGTGAATAATGGCCTACGGGCCACCTTTAGTGACCGACTCACCGCCCAGACCACCTATAGTGACCGGCATGCCGCCCAGACCATATATAGTAACTGGCTCGCCGCCGGCGCCACCTATAGCGACTGGCGTTAAGCTTCCACAAGGTCACCAACAGAGGACAGTTCCGTCGATAGACCATCTCTGTGCCGGTGACGGCATGATGGTCTGCGTATAGAATGTGTGTGTGTGACACGGAATGCCCTGGACCGCGCCTTACTCTCACTCGTCCAAGGATCAATATAATGCAGCTCTTTCTCACGTTTTGTTCAGCTTCCTCGATGAAGAAACCGCAAAGGTAACGTAATTCTGCAATTGTTTACACATGAAGTTGTCGCCGTAAAAAAATGAAATCTGCTTTAATTTCTCGGTCGTGTGATGCAGATTGGAATGGACCCTGGACCATATGCTATAATAGACCACATGTTTGCTCATCTCGCGTAAGGTGTGGTAAGGTGTAATAGGTAAGGAGCTAAGTGGGCAGCTTATTTCGGTCACTGCAAGTAACGCTTGGCTGATTAGTCTGCTTTCAAGATAGTTATTTTCATAGTGTGATTTAATCTGATCTAGACAGCACATTGCGTATTTGCGTGCGGCTTTTCTGACAGAAAATGGCTTCCTTAATCCTGTAACATCCCTGTGGCATCCCTGTAACATTCCTGTAACGTCACCAACCTGTACTGCGGATACCATGCTAGGGTGTGTGGGTGATGTTTGAGTGCAGCGCTCGCGCGCTGCATTCACCAAACAAATAGGCTGAACTAGGAATTCAGGCTATCGGTACCTGAGTTTTGTGACAAATTTTTAGAGCCTATGCGCTCTCAGGCTGATAAAAAGTTTGTGTGATGTGCGCGTGCGTGCGTGCGTGCTTGCAAGCGTGCGGTATTTCGTGCTTCTTCATGACCCCTACTTAACCCCATCCCTGCACCTCCCACCGTCCTGCGGGCACAGATTGGATCGTATCCTGAAGGCAATGAAAACTCGTCTGTGCCGCATTTAATCACGTGAAGCAGGCTTTTGCAGCCATACGAAGTATGAGTGACAAGCTCTCAAAACTGGAATGCATTCCTTCTCCAAGAATGCCTACACTATGTTCTGCGAAAGCTAATCAGTGGGAGATGGCATTTTTGCGCCTGGCCACAAATGTTTTGTATGACATCCGCTCACCTTTTCTTCCTGGATCTGCCTGCCTCTTCCTCCTGGATCCACCCACCTCTTCCTCCTGGATCCGCCCACCTTTTCCTCCTGAGCCCGCCCACCTCTTCCTCCTGGGCCCGCCAACATCTTTCTCCTAAATCCTCCCACTTCTGCCTCCTGGATCCGCCCCTCTTCCTCTCGGACCCACCCATCTCTGCCTCCTGGACCAACCCACCTCTTCCTCCCGGACCCGCCCCCATCTTCCTCCTGGACCCGCCCACATCTTCCTCCTGGACCCGCCCACATCTTCCTCCTGGACCCGCCAGTGTGTGCAATCAGCTGGGGGCATTCCGCCTCGGCAGCGAGGTGGGAAGTGAGCCGGTGAAAGGCTGACGAATGCGCCAGCTGCGGTTGACGCGCACACCTGTGATGCTGCGACACAGGCTACTGGTCCCTCATGGGGCGGCTCGGGAGCACGTACCCGTCACAACCGCCCCGACAGTGGCCTTGTCGCCCTGTAAGAGCGCAGTCTAGGCTAGCACCCGATGACAGCTAACTGACTCCATGCGACAGTCAAGCATACGGCTGGCCGGGGACGGGTCAGGGGAAGGGTGAGACGGTCAACTCTGAGCTGATGAGGGCCCCTGTAGCTTCGGTAGCCTGGGACGGTTCCAGGTATCATTGATCGAGCTGGGCCTTTGGGGCGGGCCGAGGGCCATAATATGATGAAATGAGATCGAGTGAACGGAGCTAGGTATGATGTGCCAGATAGTGTGTTTAGAATTCAGGATATAATATTGATTATGGCGTTTCGGTATCATTTGTCTAGTCTTATAGTATGTTATCTGTATGGGCTTTCTACAGATGGGCCATGTAACTTATTAAGCGTTAACACTTTATGACTGTGACCTTTATCATTGTGCGATCTTTTTGACTGTGTGACCTTTGTGACTGTGTGACCTTTATGACTGTGTGACCTTTATGGCTGTGGGACCTTCATGACTGTATCGTCATGACCTGACAGAGAGGGTGGCGACCGGTGAGCGGATTGGTGCTGAGGTGGTCACAACATCTTGGATCCAGTTGGAGGTCCTGGAATGTACATACTGGCCGTACAGTGTACAAGCCATGACACTGTGACCAGCAATAATTTTGTTGAGAATACAATGCTAATCAGGTGACACATCTCAGTCTGAGCTGTGTCGTGGCTCGGGTTCTATCTTGCTCCGGTAAAGCCAATGGGTGGGCGATCAGAAATGTGTTATTTTGTGCGACATGTTTCAGTACTGAAATAAAATACACAGTGTTCTTCATTGAATGCACTATTCAATTAATTCCGGCACATGAAATGTTGAGTGTGTGCCATGTCATGAAAATACAAATATGAACACATATGGGCTTTGCCATGCATACTGCTTTGTTTTGAAATTAATATGATGTCATAGATGTATGGCTGTTGAGCACAGATAATCGATTTCAGCCCAAATACCGGCGCTATCGCGCTTCGTGTTGGTACTGCCGACAGTCGTAACAGCCCGTTCCAGTCGATAACTCGGGTACTTGGGCATTACGAGACAAAGTGGTAAGCCAACGATTGGCTAATGCTTGCACCCTTTTCATTGTACTTGACCAAACCGTGCAACTTCAGCTGGCGCACCGGTGCTCGACTGAACGTTTGTGTTGATGTTGCAGCCAGTACACCGGCCTGAAGGACAAGGAGGAGGCTTTCGAGTGTTTCGGCGAGTGCACGGCTGGTGGCAAGAGGTGAGTGGGCTAGCCTCGAGGAAGCTGTAGAGAATGCGAGGAAAATAGGGAGAGAAAGATGAGAGAGGCAGAGAGAGAGGGAGAGACAGAGAGAAAGGGAGAAAGAAATGGAGATAGACAGATATATAGAGAGTGAGACAGGTGCAGAGGAAGGTAGAGAGGCAGAGACAAAGACAGAGAAAGAGACGGAGATAGAGCCAGAGACAGAGAGAGAGGAGAGGGAGAGAGGTGGGGAGGGAGAAAGAGATAGATGGCGAGAGAGACAGAAACAGAGAGAGAGAGAGAGAGAGAGAGAGAGAGAGACTGATGGAGAGAGATAGAAAGAGAGAGATAGAGATAGAGGAAGGGATGGAGATAGACAGATTTCGAGGGAGATAGAGAGTGACAGATGGAATGAGAGAAAGAGAGAGAAAGAAAGAGAGAGAGTGAGGCCCACGAGCCGTGATCTGTGCATTTCTAGCGCCATGCTGTCGTGTCTCGGCCGGCTGGCACACTTTTACTTATGTCTCGGTTTCCGCACGGTAACCCGACGCTCTCCTGCCGGCCGTCCCACCTGTTGCATGCCTCATGGACGTCATGTGTGACGTTGTTGTGCATGGGCGCCGCCAGGACACGACGGCAGGGTGGCAAAGCGGTGACGATGCGGCGGTAACGGCTCGAAGGGAGTTCATCTTCCCCAGCCTGCATGTTAGTGCCAACCGCTGAATAGGAGGTGGTCGCAACAAAAAGTGTGCCCCGAATTGGGCCTGAGCCGAGGAGCTTTCACACTCGACACATTCCCAACGCCCGCCTGCACCACTGGGCCTGCGAGGCGGTACTATTGCACGCTACTGTATCTTAATTGATGAGATACGCAGGTCCGTATCGCTTTGTATCACCCACGGCTATATTTCGTCAAGCCAAACTATTATGTACAGCACACGTACGCAATCCATCAGAGAAGAAATAATTTTCCATATTTTGCCTTCTTCGTAAGTTATTAGCTCACCTTGCGTCGAACGTCACATGTGGTAAAGCACGCGCTCTAATATAATATTATGGATAATTCTGACCGCATGTTTGAATTAAGTATTTAATTGAGTCGTTGATCTGCCAGTGTGTACAGCTTGTGTTGTTTCTATCTAGCAGTGCAGGTTGTGGAATCGTTCCCAACGCGGCTTTTATTGTCTTCAAAGTGTACCTAGAAATTGCAATGAGATCACCTGTCGCCAGTCCTCATAGTGGTGCATGATGAGGAGAGCACGAAACTAGGCATGGCGCGTCAGCAATCGGTGCAACGTAAACTTGTGAGTTATAGTAACTAGTGGACAACTGGCTGACTGTGGTTTGCTCTGTGGGGGGTGAGAGAAGACCAAACAATGTAACTCATGAGGCTGGTTTTAGTTTCTTTGATTGCTACATTGCAAACGAACTGGAAGTTCATATTCAAATTGTTTGAAAGCTTTTGGCTGTTTTAGAAGAGCTCCCGGAAACAGGTTTGTTTTTCTGTAGAAGTTATCCATCTCGCGCTTGGCCTGTTCACATGCCTTGTCAGATGTTCACGAAAAAGAAAGCACATGCTTTGGGATGCTGGAGCCGACTTCAAATGTAGGCAGCGTGATTCATATGTGCGGTAAACTACTATCCAATCCGATAAGACAGTGTATGGCTGTGCAGTGGCGCAGGAAGGATTTTCTTAAGCGGAGAGCTGTACCCCAAAAATAAAACTTCTAAGCGCGCTGAAAATTTAGGGTATTGTGTAGTACAAATTTTACACGTTGTTCTTTCATCTAGCTTATTTTTGGGTCCTGAGGGGCGCCTCCTCTCCCTTCCCCTGATTGCGCCTCTGTAGCTGTGTTATTCGTGACGAAATGATATCGGTCACTTCACGGTTGTCTCAGCCAGACACGGGCGGCAGTCCGCCTAGCCACCTGCGACAAGCCAAAGGTATGTACCTTGTCCCTCACCAGCTATCTTTGGAGTCATCCACTCGAACTAAGACGTTCAAGTTACAACCAATACACTGGAATGTGATGACTGTCAATTGCAATTTGTGTTATCCTGAGCCGATCTGATATTCATATCACATCATATATCATGATATTATAATGTGACATCATGATTAAATCAACTTCAAATGCTTCCAACAATGCTACCCACCTGTTTTGGTACTTTAAATTCCACAAAATTAGTTGCAAGCCTTGGGGAAGCATCGGGCTCCCGGGCGGCTCTTTGTCAGGAGAATCTTTCGCATTGTGTATATATATATATATTATCATAGGGAAATCCCCACACACAACGTATTCAATTGTTTGTAATCCAAAGAGATACTCTAGTTAATTGACCTAGAAAAAGAATTCCAGACTATATTTTGGTTTCAGAATAAGTACGTTTGCTCCATTTTAGCTTGGTAAAGGTCCACCCTCGCCTCATAACGCAAAATAGTTTCGAACTATTGTACTGGAATCGGTATCAATATTATGTTGCGACGACAGTATTCACTGCTATGACACTAACGACAATCTTGATAAGTCTGGTACCGCAGGTAGTGCAAATGAATTCCCTTCGATTAAATTGGAATTTGAATTGAAATGAATTGGAGTGGGCTGAAAATGAATTGTCATGACGCATGTCACTTCAAGCCTTAATACTTGTTGCGAAATTATCATCTGATTGCCGACGTGATAGATGAATCAGAGCTTGATTCTGCAGCAACTTCACGACATCACTCTCTACTCGTTGACATCGGACGGTGTCGGTCGTCGTCTGTGACGCTATCTGTCTGCCGCAGCGACGCGACTAGCGGCGAACTCCCGGCATGCTTACCGCGGTGGTAATGCATCGACGACGTTGACGATGATAGTCAATGTCCCGACGATAGTTGTGACGGCGAGAATATCCCTACGACGATGGTGGTGATGACACTCTCGTGGTAGTTTTTTTGATGATGGTGATGATGATAGTCGATGTCCTGACGATAGTGGTGACTTCGGTGAATATCCTGATGATGGTGGTGATGATTGTGAATATACTGATGATGGTGGTGACGCCGGTGAATATCCTGATAATGGTGGTGATGTGATGGCACTCGGTTTCAGCTCTAATCACGGCCGCAGTCAGTCGCAGCCGGATGTCGACTTCGGCAAGCGAACCACCTGGCTCAGAACTAGTCTCAGACGTACATCCAGGTTAGTCGCGCCGTATGGTCACCTGAGATCACTGACGAGACCGGGTATTCAGGGTCGCTCGGGGCCCACTGAGGTGACCGGGTCAGAGCAATCGCGGAGTCGCCCCTGGAGGCAGGGGAGGAGTCAGTTGAATGGTCAAGTCTGTAGAAACTTGGGGCCACCAGGTGTTGGGGTGGGATGCAGTGCAGCTCGTGTCATTGTGTTCACATGCAAGGATGTTCTCGTGCATTGGTGCCATGATTTTGTGACTTAGGTTAATCAATGATATTTAAGCCACTTGAGCTCATCCTACCTCAGTGGTCCAATTAGTGTGATTGTGGAGATTTTACAACGGTGAGCATTCCATAAAGTTATCGTGATGGTTCCACATTAAATAAACAGAATATACAGTAAATATATACAAATACAAGCAAGTGCACAGCAAAGATACCCTACGAAGCTTTATCTGGCATCATCATAACAAAGCATAAAATTAGCATTCGAAAGGAAATATATGTTCACTGGATCGAATGGTAGATACTGATCAACTAAGTCAGTGAAGGAGCCCTGAGAGCGACGGAACTACGCGCCAGGTCTGATGGCAGCTCGGCTCGTTCGCAGGAACAACGCCAGCGAGTTGCCGTCCCACTTCCGACGCTATGGATCCATGAAACAGTGAGTGGTGGACACAGTCTAGGGGCAAGTTGCCCGTCTCACAATCGAAATAGTGTGGGTTCGAGTCTTGCCTGTCGCTACTCTTCGCCCGCGACCAATCGGCGTGAGAGATTGGCGACGCTACATGACTCAACGGTCGACGTGTCGCAAAACCAATGACCACCGCCACCGCCACCACACCCCATCGCCAAGTCACTGGGCGGCACCAGTCGCTGGTCGCGGGTCACAGGGGACGGAGGGAACGACAACGATCGAGTCACGCGCGTGCGCACCAGTGAGAGGTCCCGCGCTGCTGCTGTTGCGCCGGCATGCCACGGCGTTACCTTGCATTGGATGCTGGTGAAGTTCTTGCCTGACGTGACGGTATAGTCAGACTTTTTGGCTGCGGTTTTGATGCGCGCAGAAAGTCACGTCTCGTGGTTGTGCAGTTGTGTCCCCCAACTGTAGTCGTAGTTTTGTGGCAGGTGTGTTCTCCAACCTGTTCCCGCTCTTGGCTGCCCGCCCTGCGCTATGCGTGAAATAGTGCGCTCGGCAAAGGAATGTTTTGCAATTTCGGGGATACCTGGTCCCTCCAGAGACGTACAGGTATATTGTATCGATACATCATTTTACGCTTCTCGATATTGTACGTGCCATTAGTTTTAGACCAAAAAAAATCGAAATCGCGCCAGTGCGAGCGGTCTTCGCCTGATCGCAAGTGTCTGAACATAACTTACAGGTTATCTCAATCTAATAAGATGGCTACAATGTGAAATATTTGTGGAACCTGCACTGGGAAGACCAACTTACACCGGTGCACTGAATTTGCACGTGTAGTGCACTCAAGTTGCACCATCCTTGGGCGATAGCGTGCTAACCCACGAGCGTCATGCTGTCAGCACTTCTCCGGCGAACGTATCGTTCGGTGCAGGTTTGGCACAATTGTGTCGGTGATAGAGTGGAACCTTGGCCGCCGCCGGGCTGTGTCGTCACTGTGGGCGGCGCTGACGGTCCGCTCGCTAGTCAGACGCGGAGTGCACCGCAGTCCCTGGCGCCACGCTGTCTTCCGCGTGGAAAAACGAGTCTATGTGTTGTGTGTTGATCTGCTCGTGATCGATCGGTGCGAAACCTGCACGCGAAAAGGAAAAACAGGTCGCTCGCTACCGAGCCCCACAGGTTTACAGTGTCCTAGCACGATGGTGCCGGTGACTTCCACGGTGCGGTCTACGTCTCATGCCAGATTTGGTACGGTGCTGTTGGCAGCAAAAACAAATTATATGGCGCGGGCTGCCCCGCGGACTGCCGGCCGTCAGCCACCGTCGGCCCACGCGCTGCGGCCCGGTGACCCAGATCCGCCCCCGTGCCGCGTCACGACCTCGACCGGCGGCCGGCAGGCCACTCACGAACTGACCGTGATCACGTGACCGTGGTCACGCGCGGAGGTCGGCCGCGATAGCTGCCGCGGTCGGTTCGTGGTGGCGGCTGTTGTCGTGACGGTGTGCAGTGCGTTGGCGTGCACGGATGGTGGCGTGGGGAGCTTACCCTTCGTGACACTGGAGATATTTGGCACTGCACGTCAAAACATTTCGCGAACACGTGTTTCACAGCAGCTCAGGCAAGCAACAAACGCTGCCAACTGCGGTCATTTATTTATGTGACTTATCTGTGGGCTATTTAATTTGCACAGGCAAACATAGCTATACATGAAGAGTGAGGTGCGACAACCTTACATAGCCAATTGTCTTAGCTCCTATACCATACACTCTTTTGGTGTATCGGGTGATAAACGGGTACTGCCTGATGCTAGATCCAATTATTATCGTGCATCTATTCAATCTGGATGTATTTATTGTGTTGCGCTCACAGCTGTCCTGCCGACTTCAAATGTTTCGATGAAGCACATGGTGGCGTGTGTTACACAGGTGTCACGAAAATACAACAAAAAAACGCCTTGTAGTTGCATTTTCTCAACTCGTTATGTTCTTGCATTAGCATTGCATATGCACAAGCTCTTGTCAGTTTGAGCAGTTCGATCGCGAAGTCTCACTAGGCTGCTTGCTTCCGCTTGCCGACGGCACTGTCGCTCTCCGGCCTTTGACCTCCGGTGGGCACATTGACCTCCGGCGGCCTTTGACCTCCGGTGACCTCCGACCGGCACATGCCGCCGCGCGTCCGACGCGAAGTCGACGGCGTGTCATGTGTGCCGCGCCCGCGCCAGATTCGCCACGCTGCGCAGCGACACGCCGAGCAGCCGCCGATACTCGGCCGCGCCGCGGACGGACGCGACGCCTGAAACAAAGCACACACACACGGCCGTGTTGTGCACCGCCGGCGGGGCGTCGCCCGGCGACTGCCCCCCCCAGGCGCAGTGTGTCGCCGCGCCATCGTGCGCGTCACACGGCGGGGACAGCGCTGATGCCGACATGCAGCACAGGTGCTGCAACTTCCACCGGCCGCGTTCGCCGCGCACCGGCCGGCGCTATTCCAACGTGTGAAAGCTGAACCGGGTGCTATCGGTGAGCGGCTGCCATTCGATGTTCGATTTTCGATGACATTCGAGATTGCAAGCACGCCGAAGGCAGGGCATTTGACCTGCTGAAAGGCGATGCTCTGTGGCTACATCAACACTTCACAGCCTGTCACTGGCTTCAAATGTCGGGTGGCAGGGTTCATGATGGGACATTGTATATATATATTCGTTCATTCAGTAGTCAAAGTGGCGTGTTCCGTCTCGAGGTGTCTTGAGGTATCCTCAGGATTAAGACCACCCATTTGTGAAATTCTGCCTGAGCTATCTGTGATGGTTTGGTTGTCTGCGGCGACAGGCAATCACCATGGAAAGCACGGTATTTTTTATGTGGAGTATGTCAGTTGTCAAAGAAGTTAAGACAAATATGGATGAAACGAACCAACACGGCCACCATGCATTGCCTTGCTTCCCTTCATCAGCTTCTGGCTGCGTGTAGGAGTCCGCCAAGTGGTAGTTGAGCCGAAACTGTTCACAGGATGAAATATTCCTCATTGTCTACAACGGCACATATATGTCACTGTGTTAACTCGATTCGGAGAAGTGGTGGCCATGCATTTACATACTACGACATTCCCCAGAATTTCAACTCTATAGGGTCCCGTGTTAGCTCCGGAAATTATCCGGGAGGAGTATCATAGGAAGGGACAATGGCTCTCCCAGCAGCACATAAAAAGTGCCTATAGCCACGAGTGAAACAACTGGAGACATCATGGCACATCAAGACATAATGGCACCTCACCGTCAGTACTGCGCAAAAACACGTGCGTTTGTACTTTCGCCGGTGAAAATGAGTCTCAGCTGTGATCGGTGCCCCTTCCCTCCGGTTCTATATGTCGTTGTGCCATGCCTGTGACGGAATAGGCGGACAAAGTGACCACCTTCACCAAATTTGTCTCATTTTCCGCCAGGCTTGCTGCTGTGCCCCAAGGCGTCCCCATTGTCCAATAGCTGTGGGACATGGCGTTGCCTGGTTTGATTGTTGTCATGCAACGCAGAGACGTAATGTGAGGCCTAGCCCGTACACTCCATTTTGCAACCTTCCTCTGTGCTGGGAGTTGTTGCGAGCCCATCCCCACAAGCCTTTCCAAATTGAGAGTGCTAGTGTTGTAAAAGAACTCGCTTAATCGTCACCGGTGTAAGTTTATTGTATTACTCATTGCATGTTCATCACTGTGGAAAGAAATAGCCTAGGCCTAAAAAGAGCTGTGTGTTTTGTCTCCGTTTCTTTGTCTCCGGCGGACAGTTACGAAACATTGATCACAGCAGAGCATGCACTCTAAAATCTGTGCATCTGACAGCCACTGGAATCAGATTGAGGCTTCGAGTTAATAAGGTACAGAAACACGTATCATATCATAGCATGTCTACTCCACACCGCACTATCATGACCATCAGCTTCGATGGACGCGAGCGAAGTGAGTAGCTATGTCCCGTGAGGATGCCGTCAGTTCTCTGTGCTGGTGCTGTGTGTTTCACAAAAACTTTTCTATTTTTTTAACGGGCTGACGCTCCGGAAAAATTCCCTTGGTCAGAAAATATTGATAAGTTAGTGCACTGCCATTGGAATCACATTGAGGTTAGACCAATGCGGTTTACTGCACTCCTCTTTCAAGAGACATTAGACAGCTTATCAGATCGCCAGGCAAAACAATGGCCTGCACCCGTGCTGATATCAAACCGGATTCACCCGACACACAATGCAGTGATTTCCCGAGCCTGCCGCCACCTACGTGCGGTACTGTAAACCTTAGGTTCTGAGATTTGCCGTTCGGTGGCACTGCCGTAGCTGTATGCTCGCGCTGCGGTGGGGGCGGCGCGGTGCCGTACTGGCTCTACTGGCTGCCGGCGCCAGTCCCGTTAGAAAGTGGCGCGCGGCTGTCTGTCGGGTCCGGCCGCCCCGCTGGCGGACACCTGCGAGTCGAATGCGGGGTCGAGCGTGAGGCCGGTGCGAGCGGCGGCTGCAGCGCGGACAGGATGTACCGGAACGGCAGCTGGCAGAGGTGAGCCGCATCGCCCACCTCTCCCCGCCCCCAACTTCTCTCCTCGCCATCGGAATCGGTGGTGGCGGGGACGGCGGCAGCCGCACCGGCAGAAGTTCCGCGTGTGTTTGTTTGATCGTGGCCGTTCTGCGTGTGCAGACTGACTGACCAGCCAGCGGCGGTGTCGCCGTTCGCTAGAAGGCAGGCCGTCCGGCCCTTCTGGTCAGACCTGGCGTCCTGAGTGACGTCCCCGCCGATGTGGCCGGTTTCCGTGGTTACGTCGTCGTGTGACGTGGTCATGTCCCATGGGCATGGTTGGTGGGGCGGGGACGAGGGCGACTAGTCCCACCCTTTCGGCGGAGTCCCCTCTGGTTGGAGAGGACCCCCTAATGTGAGAAAGGTGCCCTTCCAGGATGCTCGAGTGTGACAAATTACCTAATTTAATCTATGTCATCCTAGAATCACAGTCATTCTGGTATGAGTGCATTCAGGATATGTCGAATTTGTGATGGTTATTAATTTGCCAATTTCTTGCGTTTCGTTGGGTTATGTATCTAATTGATCGAAATAAATGCAGCCTGACGTAGCCTGGCCAGTATCCTCGTGATTGTCCTAGACCCTACTTTTTACTGACGCACTCTTGCCCGAAGTTTATAATTGTGGAATGATGGAAAGCAAATAAAGTCAGCATAAATTTGGAATCGTGTTTCGTCAAAGCCGAGAACAAAGTTCTATGTTTGTCTTAAGCGAATTGAATTCATGTCATCCTACCCGATCTTAAACCTCCCTTAGGGAATATTGGCAGTGTCCTGTTCCAGTGATGGTAATAACATAATACCATCACCGTTATGCGAGCACAGGCGGATCCGTCTGTTCGTTTTGGGGGGCCGATAAACAATCAAATCCCCCCCCCCCCCAAAAAAAAAAAATCCCTAACTCGCTGTATACAGCGAGACTGAAAAAGTGTTGCTGAGCAACGCCGCAAGGAGGTTTGCTCCGCGGTTATATGCTTCCTCTGGTTTGGGCCCTCAACCTCTAGGGTGGCCATGACCGGAACCCCCATCGATCCGCCCTTAGATACGGGTACCTTGTCTTGGGTGTTGTAGGTGCGAAATTAGATGTACCGCTCTTGGATATTGTTTTTCATGCCCTAATTATCCCATTTCACCTTATTTCTTTCTGATGTAAGGGGTTACGATGGAAAGGAAGGTTAAAAATATTTATACTTTCTTGTAGGAGCTCAGAAACCTTGTGTGAGCTCATTTTGGACGCGCATGAATCCGCAAAGCGATGTAGAACTCCTTTCCAGAAGTTTCATCATTCAGGGATGACGGTGTGTATGCCATAAACGTTGCTTTAAACGTAAACCTCAAACGTTGTAGTATCGGGATACTAGTTCGCGATGTCCGAAAGCTTGAACGCCATGCCTCGGTGCAGATGCGCCAGCAGAGTGGTTCACCACTCCCACTGGCGGTCCTGTGATGGTTACTCGACTGACACACCCACACTGGGCTCTGTACCTGACCAGTTGCAGACGATACATCACCAGAATGACTCCCACGGGCGGTCCTGTGATGGTTGGTCGACTGACACACGCACTGGGCTCTGTACCCAACCAGTTGCAGACCCTACATCGGATAGAAATTTGTTGTACAACAAATACCGGAAAATTGCCCCCGTTCTACGAAGCACTAAATAAGGCAAGAAAATATATACGGGAACTGCGATGCCGAGGCCATGCTCGTGGCCACACCCGCCGATGGTAATCCTGAAGGTGTGGGCTTAGAGGTCAGGTGACGCTTCGTTTTTTATCGCTGTAATTACTTCTATTATTACCTTTTGACTTGTCTTTCAAGTCTGGCTACTGTACTTCTTTAAGACGCGTGATGTAAGTGTTTCTGTCTGGTTACATTATGTATTGACGCAATCAGTCCCCGAAGAGGTTAACGCCGCCGGATACACTTTTTGAGTCACGGGAATGTACTCCAACCGGCGAGCCTCGAACTCGATAACCCTTCAGTTATAGGTCGGCATACGTGAGTCACGAAAGGTTGGCATACGTGAGCCATGAAGGCGACGAGCACCAGGCACCGGCTGTGCATTTTTCCCAAGTCCTTCGCTGTCCAGTGATGTTTCACACGCGGCAATCAAGTGTACACAGACATAACTTAGCCTGTGCAGCATCAGTGAAGCTGGAAATTCCGCGCATGCGGGTCTGCCGGCGTGCCCGGACGCGCCTGTGATACGCACCGCGTCTCCAGCAGCTCGGTCTGATCCGCACCGCGTCTCCAGCAGCTCGGTCAGCGTCGTGATCAGTCGCAGTCAGGTCGGCTGCCGGTCAGCTGACGACTGGCTGACGGTCGGCTGACGGTTGACTGATGGCCGGCTGATAGCCGGCTCAAGGCCGACCGATGGCCGGCTGGTGGCCGGGTGGTGGCCGGGTGATGGCCGGCTGATGGCCGGCTGATGGCTGGCTGATGGTTGGCTGATGGCTGGCTGACGGTCGGCTAACGGCCGACTGATGGCCGGCTGACGGCGGCTCGGCGTGGGCGCGACAGCGTATCCTGACGACCTGGTTGACGACACTATTGATCCCGCTCGTGCGTGTGCATGACCACCGTTGGTTGGGCGCTACTGCACCTCACCGCAGGGGCCAATCGATGTCGGTGTCCGGCCGTCCGCCGCCCGGCACGACCTGCGGGCCGTCGACGGTGCCGTCGCCGCTGCGGTCGACGCGGGTGATGAAGAGGGTGCCGATGTGTGGGAAGACCGGGGGTTGGTCTTGGCATTGCCGTGCAGATCGTTGAAGTCGTACGTTGGACTGAATGTTGTTGGTTCTGGTTGTTCGGGCGAGTGACATCGGGCGAGTGCCGGCAACATCGAGCGTCTCGGGTGTGTTGCCGTGTGACCATCGCATCGATTGGCATCAGTGTTGAGGTCAGTGCTAATTGTCGCTGACTTGTACTCTCATCTGGGATTGTAGTTGCATACACGTATAATGGAACCAGTGCATTATCCTTGCTAGTCAATTAGTTATTAGGGTTTTAGGGTGCATCAACTGCATTAGTTATACAGCACCCAATTCTCCCTCCCAATTTTACCCCCAAAGTCCCCTAGATTTAATACGCGATGATGTGGCTCTTCTCTACACCCGCCCGCGCCCGTATCTCCGCCCGCCTCTCCACGCCCGCCTCTCCACGCCCGCCTCTCCGCCCCCGCCTCTCCGCGCCTCTCCGCGCCTCTCCACGCCCGCCTCTCCACGCCCGCCTCTCCGCCCCCGCCTCTCCGCCCCCGCCTCTCCGCCCCCGCCTCTCCGCCCCCGCCTCTCCGCCCCCGCCTCTCCAAGCCCGCCTCTCCAAGCCCGCCTCTCCGCGTCCGCCTCTCCAAGCCCGCCTCTCCAAGCCCGCCTCTCCGCGTCCGCCTCTCCACGCCTGCTTCTCCACGCCCGCCTCTCCAAGCCCGCTTCTCCACGCGCTCCCGCCACCGCTGCTTGGCAGTTTGATCGCTGACGTACGCGTTTCCTCCAACTGATTTCAACCAAACACGGTCCGAATGGTCAGCACTGTGCCCTGGAACGGACCAGGGCTGTGAGTGTCGCTATGGGGACGGAGTGGCAGGCTTTTCCACCAGTGGCGGCCGAGACGGGGACCGAACAACAACGGAAGCCTGAGCTGGTTATGAACACGGCGGATGTCGCCACGACCCGGCAGTGGTGGACGGTTGGCTCAGTGGTACGAGGTGATACTTTTAGTTCCTGTGCTTTTGGTGATGCCAGTACAGGACCAAAAACAAAAACAGACACAGAGCCGCACGCAGTTATGAAGGTGTGGGAAGAATCAGGCTGGAAATCTCGGTGCCTTCTTCTTTCTCTGTTAGGCTTCGCACGCTTGTCATCGGTGCAATGATGTCGGCTGTTGCCACTAGGCGACACGCCGCCGCTATTTCTGCAGGTCTCTGACGTCGTGCCGGTAGGACGTGCGCATTCCTCTGGCACGGTGAGCTCCGTGCTCACACAATCGTCAATCAAACCAGACCTGTGCGGAGTTGGGTTCGGATTCCGCGGCATGCTCTGACCTTCTAGGAATTCCGCCGCAAGTATGTAGCATAGAAACATGCGGTAATGCACGTGGTGCCTGCGCCGGCCGCACCCTCGTTATTGCTGGTGCTGAATACGCTCTGTTAGTTGAAACGTTAGCTGGTACTCTACACCTAAACAATGCCAATGAGGGGGAACGCAACGTGTTGGGCGGGCCACGAGACCCGTCCAGCCGTCTCCGTCAGTGGTGGACGGTTCAGCCGTCTCCGTCAGTGGTGGCCGGCTCAACCGTCTCCGTCAGTGGTGGCGGCCGGTTCAGCCGTCTCCGTCAGTATTGGCCGGTTCAACCGTCTCCGTCAGTGGTGGACGGTTCAGCCGTCTCCGTCAGTGGTGACCCGTTCAGCTGTCTCCGTCGGTGGTGGCCGGTTCAACCGTCTCCGTCAGTGGTGACCCGTTCAGCTGTCTCCGTCGGTGGTGGCCGGTTCAACCGTCTCCGTCAGTGATGGCCGGTTCAACCGTCTCCGTCAGTGGTGACCCGTTCAGCCGTCTCCGTCAGTGGTGACCCGTTCAGCCGTCTCCATCAGTGGTGGCCGGTTCAGCCGTCTCCGGTGGTCGGCCGACTGCGGGTGGCCGCCCAGTTTGAGAGGTACCGCCTGTCGACTGCGTGGGTTTCACTGCCAAGAGCCACCTGCTCGGCGGCGTCTGCCGGCCTATCCCAACTGCTGCAACACTGTCGAAAGCCGAGAACGGTCATTATGCGGTGGGGAGAAGTTGTGACAGCATGCGGCCGCGACATACTGTGTGGTGTGTAGAGCCGATGTGGTGTGTAGATGTACCTGCCGCAGCCGCGACAAACTGTGCGGTGTGTGGAGCCGGCGATGTACCTGCCACAGCCGCGACATACTGTGTGGTGTATGGAGCCGACGATGTACCTGCCACAGCCTCAGCGACATACCGTGCGATGTGTGGGGCCGACGACGTACCTGTCACAGTCTCGCGCGGCATCCAGCAGCGCCGGCCGGCATGGCTCCTGCTCGGCCGGCTCTGGGGCCGGTACCACCTGGTGCCGGCGGGACTTCTGGCGCAGCGCCGGCGGCAAGTGCGCCACATAATGAGCGGCAGCACGTCGTTGTCTGCCGAAGCGCGGCACCGTGTGCAGCTGGTGTGTCCCGTGCGACCGATTGATCGCGGTGGCGTGTATTGTGCCGGTCTGCACGGTGCTGTGCACAAACAGAGCGCGCGCGCGCGGTGTTCATCGTGCACGGTCCGATCGGGCTGCTGCGGTTTTGCACACCGGCGATGTCAGGCGGAAAGCACCGTCTCGGCGACACGACGCTTGCCTGCCTCTGGCCGAACCCGCCGCCCCCGCCGCCGCCCGCCGACGGCTGATCGGAGGGCCGGAGAGCCGGTGTTCTCGCCGCCGGGCCGACCTCGGCATTTGGCTCTCGGCGCTGGGACGGGGCCGAGCTGGCGGCTCGCCGGCCGGCCGCATGCCGCGCCGCGTGTCCAGCCAGCGCGGTACGAGCACCGCCGCCTCGTTTGACCGGCGACAGCGACGGCGACGGCGACGGCGACGGCGACGGCGACGGCGACGGCTGTCAGCCCGTCGGCGATCGGTGCGTCTCCGGTGATGCGAGGCGCCGCCGTTTGCACTGCACTCCGCTCACGCACCACTCACTCCGCTCACGCACCACTCACTCCGCTCACGCGCCACCCACACCGCTCACGCACCACCCCCGGCAGTGAACCCGTCACGCTGTTCGTGGAAGCAATTCAGGAGCTTGGAGAAGTGACGTCACTATGACGAATGGACCCGGTCGGGGTTTTCCCGTCGAAACCCAAGCACTGAAATGTGACCGGAGCAGCCAATTTGCATTCCACTGTTCGTCACGAAGTGATCTTAGGCTTCTTTTTTGTGAAGAGGTTCATGGGCAGATTTCAACACGCGCGCAAGCTTCGCCAGTAAGTTCCGATGTGATGTAATATTTCAAGTTCCAATTTTCTCACACCGAACCAAAATTGCTGTCTTCACTTTGGTACTATCCAGCTTTCATCACCCTGTTTATCCTGGTGTGCTCGCATGATTTGTTCCTAGGAAAGGTGTTTGCCGGCCGCATTATCGCGCGCCGGTAGTTGACTCCAGACTTCGCATCGCTGCCTACACCCCCACCCCCATCCTACCCCCACCCACCCCCACTAACCATGTTTCACCATAGCTCATGTTTCGCTTCCGTATGGTTTGTGCATGACATATATTTGAAGGTGCGTCTAAGGTCCGCATTGAAGCTGGATCGTGACCTGAATATGGCCGGTCGTAGCCACGGAGCTTTAAAAGGTTGAACCTTTATCTTGGGCACAATGTGAGCTCATTGCTTATCGGTGGGCGTACCAACTGCAAAACGACATGGTGGCCAGTCCAGGAGTTATGTCAGAAAAACCTCCGGGATAGCTAAATTGCTTCTGCTCTCCCCTCCGGCGCCGTGAGGGTCAAGACTATAGACACTGACGGGAAAAGCAGAGGTGCCAGCGCCATTGTACCACATGAGGCTAATGGTTGAGATTGCGAAGAGTGAAGCCCAGGACCCTTCATTCGCCTGTTTGCTACACCCAGAAAACGCGGTGCCCAAACGACCGGCCACTGATGGTTTGCTGGTGTTGGACGTGTCGGATGGCTTGCGGCGAGGTCGCCGGTCAGACGCAGTTCCCGCCAACCTCTGCTCTAATTTTCTCTGGATCATGCTCGTGGTCGCCTCGAATGCAGATTTTCGCCGACCCCGAGCGGTTAATTAACCTTCATTGATCTTTGTTCTGCACGGATGAACGCCCGTGCCATTAAGTGTAGGCTGTAGAGTGGGATTGGCGACGTTGCTAAAGGCCGGCCGACGGGCGTGTCGGGGGCTGGGTGCAGGGAGCACCCCGAAGAGACCGACCGACGGGTGTGTCCGGGGCTGGGTGCAGGGAGCAGGACCCCCTCGGGGTTGAGAAGGCTCGGAAGTGCTCCGTATCGGGCAATGCTTAGCCGAAGTGTCTCTTTGTGTACATCTGACGAGGTTTATGAACGCCAGGTGACGCATCCTCAAGACCGAGAACACTCTCCTCCCGTCCGAGAACGATTCTGGTTAACACTTATCCCTTTTTCACGAGCCACGTGCAAAGGGGGTCGATATGAAGTATCACATGGGTGTGAAGGCCACACCCATATCCGATGTGAAGAGCCAGCGCGGATTCTGTGTGGAAGCTGGGCCATGATTCTGCTTTCTTCTACAGGCGTGAGGACACCTGCCCCATTCGCGTACGTGCATTCTCTGCAACGCCTTGCTCCGTAATGTTGCGCTTTGTTGAAGCTGAATGATGCCGAGGTGCTGCGGTGTTGTGGCCTTGTCTATGAATATGTTGACATACGGCACCGCGTGTCGGGCTGATGCGGCCATCGTGCTCTTCAGGGCAGGAATTGGGCGGTAACAGTTCCTCTGCCACCCTTTTCCATTGGCGTGTGAACCCTGGGACGGCGGACAATGGGCCCCCGGAATTTGTGTGAAACATAGCGATTGCTCATGTAAATGTTCATACAAAGAATCGGCTTCAAAAGCGATTTGGCCCAGGCTTGCTTTTGGACATTTCACGTCCTAGTTCGTTCCGCCCCTCCCCACGTTGCTACGCTAACGCTTGTAACCATCTTATTGTTTTATGTGCGTTCCCAGTCAGGTGCTTCACAGCAGCAGCAGCGTCCGCAGCAGTGATTTATATGTAGCACGTTTCGGAGTATGCGGTGATGCTTGCGTGCTGCTGTTCGTCGAGAAGTTAGTGCGGAAACAGGAAAAGCTGTCGGAGTGAACACCTGAAGATTATTATTGAAATCGTCGCATGTCCCCTGCACGGTGGCGTCGGCTGGGCTGCGAGTCTGAAGACGCCGCTGGAGAGCAGGTGCGTCCGGTGTGGCCGAGCGGGGCCCTGGCGGCGCCGTGAAGGTGCACCGCTCGCGCTCCCCACGCTCCGGACGGCGGCCGGTGTTGTACGGTGTCGGCCTGCGGAAGTGGCGGTGGCGGCAAGAAACGCTATCGGTTCCGAGACCGCCTCGAACGTGATAGTTTATCGACGTGCCGTCGTTGGGCTACACCCGGCGCGCTTTACGGCCGACGGCGCCCGCACAAAAAGGCGGCAGACGTGTGATTATTCGCTTCCAGCCGGCACGGCACTGTGCCGTGTCGAGTGGCGGAAACAGCCGGAAGGTCGCCGAGCGGTGGCGACGTCAGCAGTCAGCAGCGTCTCGTCGGGGGTGGGCTGAGCTGGAATGGTGTCCAGACGAGCTTTGTCGGCTGTTGTGCGACCCGTCTGTGTGACGTGACGGCGGAATGTTTTGGCGTGCACCGTGCACCGTCGTCACGTGAACACTCAGAAGAAGAGCCGTGCAGGTGGCTTTCGAGGATTGCGTGGGGATGCCCAGATCTAAGCCTGGGTACTGGTTTATGGGAGTGGTTGGTGAAGGCCAGCGATGGGTATAAATGGCGGTGGTGTGTTGGTCCCATGCCAGCAGTTGAAAAGTTCAATAAGGTTGCAACGGCATACTTCATCCGATTCTTTAGCTACATTATGGAATATTTTAGGCACTATTTCCACTACATGATTTTATCTTCATACCTAATAAGATTGGGATGAAAATGAAACGAAAGGAAAAATCGGAATTGCAATACAAAATTATTGTGCCAGATATTTGTGTTTCAGTAACAGAATTTTGTCCGCACAGCTACTGAAAGTGTGTATGAAAACGAGACGAAACGAGAATGGCAATGGCGATAACAAGACCATGAAGTGGGTTCGAATTCGAAACGTTGGCTCAAGAAAAAAAAAATGCAGCAAGGTACTAATGTAACCATGTGGTTTAATGTCTCGCCGCTGCCAGCATTGTTTACCACGTTGGCTGGTTCGGACCATTCTGCGCTGCCGGCTCGTTGCTGCGGTACGGTCGTGCTGGTGTTGTGCCTCACTCTGAGCGGTACGGTCGTGCTGGTGTTGTGTCTCACACTGAGCGGTACGGCCGTGCTGGTGTTGTGTCTCACCCTGAGCGGTACGGTCGTGCCGGTGTCGTGTCTCACCCTGAGCGGTTTCCTCCGTGTCCCACGCCATGGCACCGCCTGCCACGTACCGCCGTGTCGGCCCCCTGGTCGGCGGCTCCGTGCCGTGTCGGCCCCCTGGTCGGCGGCTCTGTGCCGTGTCGGCCCCCTGGTCGGCGGCTCTGTGCCGTGTCGGCCACCTGGTCGGTGGCTCTGTGCCGTGTCGGCCCCCTGGTCGGTGGCTCTGTGCCGTGTCGGCCCCCTGGTCGGCGGCTCTGTGCCGTGTCGGCCCCCTGGTCGGCGGCTCTGTGCCGTGTCGGCCCCCTGGTCGGCGGCTCTGTGCCGTGTCGGCCCCCTGGTCGGCGGCTCTGTGCCGTGTCGGCCCCCTGGTCGGCGGCTCTGTGCCGTGTCGGCCCCCTGGTCGGCGGCTCTGTGCCGTGTCGGCCCCCTGGTCGGCGGCTCTGTGCCGTGTCGGCCCCCTGGTCGGCGGCTCTGTGCCGTGTCGGCCCCCTGGTCGGCGGCTCTGTGCCGTGTCGGCCCCCTGGTCGGCGGCTCTGTGCCGTGTCGGCCCCCTGGTCGGTGGCTCTGTGCCGTGTCGGCCCCCTGGTCGGCGGCTCTGTGCCGTGTCTACCAGGGCGGCATTGTGCACGTTGGACGGGCTGGCGTGCCTTGTGGACAGAAGTGTACAGGCGGCCATGCGCTTTCGGTGAGTCTGTAGGAATGTTATTTGTCATAAAAGATTCATATGGCGCGGGACGTTCATTCGATCCCGAACCCGATTCTGTAGCGCGTAATTTTGATTGGCCGTTGCCTATTGTCATGGAAAATGCCGCACCAATTAACTACCAAAAGTATTACAGTGGAAATTGAGCTGTATGTTAGGAAGGAAGATCGAATGGCCAGGCTAGATTACGCGTATTGAACGTGGGAAGAAGTCAGCTTTGAATCGAACAGCCTGTGCACGAATTGCGCTGGGAATTGAACAGCACGCGCACAGGTCTCCGATCTGCCGGCTGAGCACCCAGCCGGCGCGGCTCTCTCGACGCCGGGTCGGCGGTGTGCTGCCGCGCCAGTCGACGGTGCCGCCCGCTGGCAGCACGTCGTGCGCCGCCGGCGGCTGAGCCGACCGTCGGCCGGTGTCGGCCGGTGTCGGCCGGTGTCGGGTGACCCGCTGTGGCGTGGCGTTTGTGTCGGGTCACGCGATGGCCGGGCGCCGTCCCCGCCTCCTTCCCGCTCGGCCGGTCGTGTCGCACAACGCGCCGGCTTGCCGACCGCAGACAGAAGAGGCCGCACGACTCCCCCTGGCTGGCTGACGTAGCTGGCTGACGTAACTGGTTGATGTGGCTGGCTGATGTGGCTGGTTGATGTGGCTGGCTGATGTGGCTGGTTGACGTAGCTGGCTGACGTGGCTGGCTGATGTGGCTGGTTGACGTGGCTGGCTGATGTGGCTGGCTGATGTGACTGGCTGATGTGGCTGGTTGACGTGGCTGGCTGATGTGGCTGGCTGATGTGGCTGGCTGATGTGGCTAGTTGGCGTAGCTGGTTGATGGGGCTGGCTGACGTGGCTGGCTGACGTGGCTGGCTGATGTGGCTGGTTGACGTGGCTGGTTGACGTGGCTGGCTGATGTGGCTGGCTGATGTGGCTGGCTGATGTGGCTGGCTGATGTGGCTGGTTGGCGTAGCTGGTTGATGTGGCTGGCTGACGTGGCTGGCTGACGTGGCTGGCTGATGTGGCTGGCTGATGTGGCTGGTTGACGTGGCTGGCTGATGTGGCTGGCTGATGTGGCTAGTTGGCGTAGCTGGTTGATGTGGCTGGCTGACGTGGCTGGTTGACGTAACTTGGTGATGTAGCTGGTTGACGTGGCTGGTTGACGTGGCTGGTTGACGCGGCTGGTTGAGGTGGCTGGCTGACGTGGCTGGCTGACGTGACTGGTTGACGTAACTTAGTGATGTAGCTGGTTGACGCGGCTGGTTGAGGTGGCTGGCTGACGTGGCTGGCTGACGTGGCTGGTTGACGTAACTTGGTGATGTAGCTGGTTGACGCGGCTGGTTGACGTGGCTGGTTGACGCGGCTGGTTGAGGTGGCTGTTTGACAGAGGCGGGTCCAGTAATTTTCATTACGGCTCCACTTCCACAGAGGAGCACCATCGCGGGCGTCGAAAAAAAACAGCTGGGAGATTCACTCGAGCATCACGAGTGCACGTTTTCCCTTCAAAAGGGCGTCTTTGCCAATCAGAGGGATACCTCCAGTTACACAGCTAGTCGGCACAAAGACCGCGAGCAAGTCAGATACCTGTGATTACCTAAGGTCACATCTGGAAGTCCAAAGTTGGACAGCTTATTTAGATGTTTCAGTATGATGTCAATTCTTCTTGAAAGCAAAATTGTATATATATATATATATATATATATACATATATATATATATATGGATGTATATATATATATATATATATATATATATATATATATGTATATATGTGTATGTGTATATATTTATATGTATATGCATGTATATGCATGTGTATATTCATATTTTCCAAGCAATTCCCCAAGATAAACGTCATGTCACCGAGTTGACCTATTATGGCATTATAGCATTTAAGAACCTCGGCAGCAGCATTACTGAGCCCCATGTGACTGAGGCGTGGCCGATCCCCATGTGACTGGGGCGTGGCAGATCCCCATGTGACTGGGGCGTGGCCGATCCCCATGTGACTGGGGCGTGGCCGATCCCCATGTGACTGGGGCGAGGCCGATCCCCATGTGACTGGGGCGAGGCCGATCCCTGTGTGACTGACGTGTGGTGCAGCCAAGCTAAAAGGGACATGTGCAGTTCCAGTACGATCACAGACCTGTCACGCCAGGCGGTTGTGCAACGTGCATTGTGCGCTCGTATCTTTTCCTGCCTCGATGGCTGGTGCTGGTGGCGACGAAACTTGCACGATTGGTCTCGTGGGTATGTTTTCCCGCTGTTGCTATTTATTGTCTCGGCTTGCTGTCCACCGGATGACAAATTCACCGTCCGCTCTATTTGTAGATATTGCGTGACATTCCTCCGACTGGCTGGCATCGACCTAACGACCCGCTTCCTCCAGTCTGTCACGAAAAATGCGACCAAGCGATCGAACTTATTTGAGCTTCGACACGTGCAGAATTAAGACAGCAGACTGCACAGCCAGACTGAGTCTGCATGTAAATTAGACACAACTTATATTTGGCCAATGCTGACACTGCTGACACGGCCTGGAGCAGTCTTCCTAGTTGGGGTAGTAGAGCCTTGGATGGTCAGGTGGGTTTTCTTAGTTCGTCTAGGTACCTTCTGTAGCACATTGCTTGTCCTATTTATGTTACCTCGCGAACTTCATTCCCTTGCGACACGGGAAGGAGTTGTAGCAGCGCTCATTTGTGGCAGAGGTGGCATTGTGGCCCTTACGGATAGCTCTCGCCTTTCTCTGCTTCTGTGGGCCACGCTCGATGGTATGCAGGTTGAGATTGAAGATATATTTTAACAGTGAATTGCGATGTCCCGAGGATGAAATGCTAGAAGGTCAAGCAGGGTTCAGAGACAAGACAACTGACGAGCTGTCTTGATGATAACACGCAATTTCATATCAATTGTTTTCATCCAGGCTGCTGCATCCACTCCGTTAGTATTCAGGCTCATACTGTTTTTTATCCAATCAGACATGCGTGCGAACGAACACCGAGTGCCCACGCAACGCGTTAGCAACGTTCGGTGTTGTTTTCCGAACACAACCGCACTCTTATGGTGTTGTTCCTAATTTCGTGCACACTTTTTGTCCGAACTTGCTTCTGTTGGACAGTTGGTTGACTCTTGGGATATCATTTTTATTTCCCTCACTCATTAATAGGAAGACAGGAGTGCCCTTCCATACCATGTGTCCTAATTACGTTACATTTCATGAATGAAAACTAGGTCACGGAAAGCAAGTCAGGGTAGGTCACACCACTCCCTGCTCGTGTTTCTTACTGGAAACATCCCACCACTAGATATTAGCACAAAAAATGCATTCGAGGTGCTTTTTCAATCTCGAGTTTCTCGCATTTAGTGCCAGTCATCAGGTGTAGTGATTGCGTAGGCGGTCACTGGAAGGCAATGATCACGCGATGCTATGCCCACCTTGTGGGGGGGTTGTGGTGAACACCATGCGACCACGCCTAGTATCTCTGCCCCGTATCGGCGGCCGCTAATCGATCTCAGGCGGGCACTCAGTTGACCGCTCGTGCGTCACGTGACCTTCGGACGTGCGCCGGTGTCGGTCAGCGAGTCCGTCTGTCGGTGCGACTCGCTGTCGGTCCGATGGGGGACCGATCCGGTGGAACGGACGGGCTGACGTCACCGTGCGGTGGAAAGCCAGCGTGCCCAATAACAGCGCGGCGGCGCCCGATCGATGGAAACGTCGCTTAATTGGGTCATTCGGTGTCGGAAAGCTCATGCACGCTACGTTGAATCTAAGCGCGAGCTACAGCAGCTTGATCACAGTTTAAGCAGTCCAGCGATTGGCCTGTCGGTCATCGTGCATAGTCTGGCCAGGGTCCAGAATGTGCGTGTATGTATGCTGGGTGCGTTACCTAGGTGTGTGCAAATCTGGATACAACCGCCGTACATCATATGCGTCATGTGCGTCAAAATGGACATATAGATCTGTGACTATATGACTATAGGCGTTAGCATAAGCATGCTAAGCATCTGTGCATGCATCAGGAGGTGAAATTTGTGTAGATATGATATTTTCGGCCGAAATTAATGATGCCAACATTGTTACTCCCGAAGTGACTGCTGTGTGCGACGAACAGCAACACAGCTTCGCTTTTTTATTTACGCTAGAATGATGAATGCCGAATTTAACTGGTATTGGAAAACTGTGGCCGTTTCTGTGAAGCATTGACATCGGGCCTCCACTGGTGGATGTATTTTTTCGCATTGTCTGATATCGTCATTGTTTAAAGCCACTTACTTCAATGACCCTGGACTCATTAAATGGGTATCCTTAATACTCTCAAGCCGCTTCAGATACACCGTGTTCTAGCACTCGAAACGTAGAACGCAACACCGCCACGGGAGTGCCAAGGCATAATAAATAGAATAGAGTGAAGTGAAGCTAGAATAGAGTGAAGCTTTCTTTTTGTGGAGCAAGCGCCTCACGACTTGCTGCACATGGCTGCTCCTGCTGTCGCATGCCTGCTGGAACAACCGCATGGTTGCTGGGGTGGCATTATGGATCAGGGTTCTGTTGCTAAGCACAGCTTGTTGCGTAAACCCTGGCCCTACCACCCGATCAATGAATTCCAATTCAACGGCAGAGTTTTGACCGAGAGTTTAACGCGCCGTTCATGCACTGACAGGGCTACCTCAGCAGTTCGTCCTCGGTCTTATCGGACCAGTTGCTAACTGACCCTCCCAGTTGGGGGCTAGATGCGGCCGCGTGAAGTGACCCGAGCTCTGTGTTGTCAGGACCGAGGGGATCAATGCAAGCCCGACTCAAACGATCTGAGATACCCTTGGCGGCAAGATGTCGCCGGATTGCATCAATGTCGTATAATTCCTCTAATTATGGAGCTTATATGTCGAATACTATTAACCTAGAAGCTTCGCCGTTAACTTCGATGTTTTCTTCAAATGAGCATCACTCCTACGTCACCTTTTCCGGAAGCTTTCCATGACCACTTCTCGGACGGAGGGTTAGTAGCGATTTCGGAAAGCCGGAGTGATTGAGGACTGAAGAGGCTTTGGTACGTTCTGCCAACGGCCGTGATTTCGACTTCCGCAGCTTGAAAACGGAAAAATATTAAACGTACAATGCGTGTTGTGCACTGCTGAAGGGTTGTCTCGTATTCCCACCAGCAAGCACGAACACACATTCAGTCGTAGTTGCACAGTCAGGGCGCAATGGAGACTGCTGTACGTAACGCGTGATGATGGAATATCGGTAACCGGGCAAATGTACGTAAAGCAAATGTACGTATGGTAGATGTACGGAAATGTACATAAGCAAATGTACGTAAGGGCAGATGTACGTATGGCAATTGCACGTAAGCGCAGATGTACGTATGGCTAATGTACGTAAGCACAAATGTACGTTTGCGTAAAAGTACGCATGCACAAATGTACGTAAGCGCAAATGTACATAAACGCAAAAGTACGTATGCGCAAATGTACGTAAGCGCAAATGTACGTAAGGGCAAGCGTATGTATGCGCAAAAGTACGTATGCACAAATGTACGCATGGCATATTCACCTAACCAATTTTGCTTATACGCAAAGGCACATACACATAAATGTACATACATTAGCTCATGCGTACATTTCATCTTGCATTCTTTTACGTGTAGGTACTGTTGCACTAACGTACATTTGCGCTTACGTACATTTGCGTTTAGGTACTTTTGCGCGTACGTACATTTGCATTTACGTACTTTTGCGCTTACGTACATTTGCGCTTACGTTCTTTTGCGCTTACGTACATTTGCGCTTACGTACATTTGCCATACGTACATTTGCGCTTGCGTACATTAGCCATACGTACATCTGCACTTACGTACAATTGCCGTACGTACTTTTGCGCATACGTACAGTTGCGTTTACGTACTTTTGCGCTTACGTGCACTTACGCTTACGTACAATTGCGCATACTTGCGTTTGCGCATACGTACATTTGCGCTTACGTACGTTTGCCATACGTACATTTGCGGTTACGTACATTAGCCATACGTACATCTGCGCTTACGTACAATTGCCATACGTATATCTGCGCTTACGTACATTTGCTTACGTACATTTGCTTACGTACATTTGCTTACGTACATTTGCTTACGTACATTTGCTTACGTACATTTGCTTACGTACATTTGCTTACGTACATTTGCTTACGTACATTTGCTTACGTACATTTGCTTACGTACATTTGCTTACGTACATTTGCTTACGTACATTTGCTTACGTACATTTGCTTACGTACATTTGCTTACGTACATCTGCCATGCGTACATTTTTCCTAACGTACATTGGTCCTAGAATCTGGAATAACCCATCGGTGTTTGGTGCCGCAGCGAATAAATACTGGTCATTAGTAGAATACGCCACGTCAATACCTTGTTTCGCTTCGGCTTTAGGCCAGCGTCGCAATCCACACCATCTATGCCGTGCGTGGCCTGTGCGATTCCAAGCTGGCATCTGGGCGAAATGTGGCCCGGCGCCGGCAGTCGGGTGCGATCTATCACCCGACACTCTCTCCCGGTTGCCTCCACAAATTCTGGAGTTTCACGTCACACAGAGATGAGTCTCTGTTGCGGTGGGCGTGCGCCGCGGAGTCGTCTGGATGATTGTGCACAGCAAGAGGGATGCATCTTGGATACACCTTGGGACAGGACGCAGTCGTACCACCGGATACAGGCGGCACACCTGGGGGAGGACACAGTCGTACCGCCGGAACAACCATCCGGGGCACACCTGGGGGAGGACGCAGTCGTACCGCAGGAACAACCATCCGGGGCACACCTGGGAGAGGACGCAGACGTACCGCCGTAACAACCATCCGGGGCACACCTGGGGGAGGATGCAGTCGTGCCGCCGTAACAACCATCCGGGGCACACCTGGGGAGGACGCAGTCGTACCGCCGTAACAACCATCCGGGGCACACCTGGGGAGGACACAGTCGTACCGCCGGAACAACCATCCGGGGCACACCTGGGGAGGATGCAGTCGTGCCGCCGGAACAACCATCCGGGGCACACCTGGGGGAGGATGCAGTCGTACCGCCGGAACAACCATCCGGGGCACACCTGGGGGAGGACACAGTCGTACCGCAGGAACAACCATCCGGGGCACACCTGGGGGAGGACGCAGACGTACCGCCGTAACAACCATCCGGGGCACACCTGGGGGAGGATGCAGTCGTGCCGCCGGAACAACCATCCGGGGCACACCTGGGGAGGATGCAGTCGTACCGCCGTAACAACCATCCGGGGCACACCTGGGGAGGACGCAGTCGTACCGCCGGAACAACTGTCTAGGGCACACCTGAGGGAGGATGCAGTCGTACCGCCGTAACAACCATCCGGGGCACACCTGGGGGAGGACGCAGTCGTACCGCCGGAACAACTGTCTAGGGCACACCTGAGGGAGGACGCAGTCGTACCGCCGGAACAACCATCCGGGGCACACCTGGGGGAGGACGCAGTCGTACCGCAGGAACAACCATCTGGGGCACACCTGAGGGAGGACGCAGTCGTACCGCAGGAACAACTGTCTAGGGCACACCTGGGGGAGGACGCAGTCGTACCGCCGGAACAACCATCCGGGGCACACCTGGGGGAGATACAATGGTACCGTCAGGATGGCCACACAACAGACTCCACGTGCAGACTGAGTGTCACGTCCGGTCAGGGGTCAGTTGCGTCGGCGCCTTGTCGTGCGGCGGCGCTCGACCTGCGAGTGAGCCCCACCTCATGAGATGCGGCTGGCGGCTCTGTGCAGGTAGATGTGCGGCGGGAAGCGGCGTCGGCTGGAGTGCGAACGCATCGGCGTGCAGAGAACATTGACATCACGGCTGGCCAAGGGCCCGTCCTCGTGACACTAGAAGGTGAATGAGGGGAGAAGAGAGGACCAGTGTACTAGTTTCGATCACGAAGCAAGTGTAGGTGTGGGTGTAGTTGTTTTCTTCGTCGGAAGACATCACTCATTCTTCTTCACATGATCTCTTCACTTGATGCCTTTAGTGTTTATGAAAAGAGTGTTTATAAGATGTGATGAGGGCAAGACATAGCATGATGTCATCTCAGGATTGCAAACCTTTGGACCTTCCAAATATCGGATGAATTTCGAGCGGTCCCGTCGGCGCCAGAAGTATGTCAAGTTCCGCTATTCACCCTTCGGATGTTGCTCAGAGATTATATATGGGAATGAATTACGAACGAAGCATTAAATCGCTTTCAAAGGATCAACGTGTTCCTGATCCTCACACGCACTTTCTTAAATCCTAAGGTAGAAATAAACGTGGTTGCAGTTGTGCTTAGAAATAATGTTGCTTTCGCAAGTTAAATAGAAATGTCCGCCTGTGCGACTGGTAGACATGACAGACCCTGTCGCTATTACCCTGTCGCCTTGCCCTCCAGTTCCACCCATGCACGTGGTATTGGGGAAAGACGGTAGCCATGGCAACAGGATCACAACACATGGCGTACATCGCTGGGGACTTGACAAGCCGTACCACCCGGAAGAGCAATAACAATCAATTGAATGGAGGAGAGTTGGCTCAAGCTGCCGCGTAGTGGGAGGAAAGGGTTATTGGTTCCACGGTAGCTGCATGTAGAGTTTGCCTGATGCATAATTTGGCTGTTGAGTTCTTGAACGGCTACGTAACTGATCTCGTTCATGGATATATAGGTGGTTGTTGTGACTTCACGACGCACTCGACAGCTTAGGCCATATGGCGTCGCCGGCCTCTCGCCCTGGCAGGGAGGGCGAGTACCGCCGGCAATTAAGCCCCGTACATCTGGCATGCCCTACGCTCAGCTTGGCCACTGAGCTACCAGCGCCCTGAGACTGTAAGAAAAGGTGGGCATTACACGAGAAATGCCAGTCATCCTTCATGCACCGCCCGGCTTCAGCCGACTCTCACCTCCGAGCATCTCGCCAGCTTGTCTTCCCGGCAGATTCTGCAGCATCAGAGTCATGGTGATATCCACGCCTCATGTGTTTGAGAAAATACGTGTGCACCTGCTGTCCCAGTACTGGTTCGCACAGTCGCTCTCTATTGACTTAATGTCAGGCTTAGGGCATCGGCTGCAAATGGCGCAGCAATCCCGACTCATGCTGTGTTGAAGCAGGAGTTCCGTTCTGGAGTATGTAGAGAGCAGGTCGTACACAGATGCTCAGAGTAAATTGTGTGCTGTTGTGCCTGAATAATTTTGAATGTGTAGAATGGGGCGCGTCATGGGACAGTAGCCATCAAACAATCGAGGCTGTTGTGAAAGGAATTTTAATTGGATGCATGTGCGCCGATTTAATTGGATCATGACGTTGCGCACGTCAAAGCCACCGGCCACGCACTTCATGGTCGCTGGTGGTGCACTTTGCAGTCGCTGGTGGTGCACCCCACAGTTGCTGGTGGTGCGCTTTGCCGTCACCAGAGGTGCACTTTGCAGTCGCATGATGCTCTTCAGCGGCTGAGTGTCAGCGACCTCTGTAAAGCCCTGCAGGCGGGCGGAGGAAGGAGTCGGCGAGTCGGAGTCCCGGTCCGCAGCGGTCCGCCCCCGGGGCGTCAGGCGCGCTGTCGACGGCCCGTGCCGGCCAGTGCCAGCCGCAGTCCGGCGTGATCATGTGGATCACGCCGGACAGCCACAGCCGGTCACTGCTGGTCACTGCCGTGCTCAGGATCAAACTCATTTGATAGAGTGAAATGGCAAGATCACATGCAATATTTCAAACGACTGGTTCAGGTGCATTGTAACATTGATTTAGGGAGCGCACGGAAACCGAGCAGTATGGGCGACTTGCTGTCCAACCAACGCAGTCGCGGGATTACGAGCCCTTCCAGCTCCATCGACGTCACCAGGCTTACTGCCCAATGTCGCATCGAAGTCTCAGTTGATGCTTCGAAATCAGTTAAATGTATTTGTCGTCATTCAGTTAATGAGTAAATAAGTTGGTGTCGAAAAAATAGGCCGCTGTAATGGCTAATTCTGATGTTGTTCTTGGTAGCAATTTTATTGGCGTAATTAAGTGTGTTTAATTGAGTGATGTAGGAACATTTTGAAATACAAGTTAAGCTGGGGAACTTCAGATGGTGCACAGAGCAGTGTGCTCCAGCTTTCTCTATGAAGGTCGCGTTGCTACGCATAACGTTTGGTAATTTTGAGCCAGTCGTAGCACATGGAAGCGGCGGAAGTTCTTGTTTTGAATAAGGAGTGCACATGAAGGCACGATTTACTTAGCTACAACTTGTTACGAGGAGCATTACTGATTCCACTCCCTCGCGAGTATAATTTGGGAGGAAACAGAGACGCCATCCGCTTCGCAAAATATTTGTCCACGTGATGCTCGCCCAAGCTCAGTCAAATGGCGTCATGTTGAAGCTGAGGGTGTGGCCCTCCTGACACCCTCAGTTCCACTCCCTCAACGATCTTTGCTGACATCAGTTACGATGTCGTGTCAGGGTGGGGACGGGTGACCGAAGGCTGTGCTCGTCTTCTACCGGTGTCAAGCTGGTGTGTGATGGGAAGACTACTCTGGCGGCAAACCGATTCACCTCCTGCACTTCATTTGATGACGGCATACGGTTGGTGTTGATATGCGAATTGCCAGCGGAATTGCTGGCAAACGATTGTGTACGTACTCCACCCTCGTCGTTATGCGATGCATGATGACTGTGATGATCATTTTGCATGCCATCCTACCATGAATGTATGATTAAAACATGTTTTACCTTGTGAGAAGATAAGCCATGCGTCGCGCGCCTAATTTACTCCTTCCCTGACACAATGCTGGAGAGTGGTGTATCGCCTCATGTGTGCTGCGATGATGATGGACGCCCCGGGCCTTCCTCACTGACGCTCATCTGCGTCCGTGATCTTTGACCCCGCGGAGCTCCCCGGGTGGGCCGCCGCCCGCCTTTCGCCCGACTGTCCAGCCGACCTGAGACGGTCGATGGAGGCGACCCGACCGTGTCAAGTCAAGTCGCCAACTGTCATACAGGTGGTGGTGGATTCTGCGGCTCTCTATGGTGTCCCGAGCCCGCCAGGAGCGGCTCGCCCTCGCCCTCTCTCTCTCTCTCTCTCTCTGTGGAGGCGCCTGGCCCGCGCTCCACTGCCTGGTGGCTTGACAGCTAGTACTCGGGAGACGGCGCCGTCTCCTCAGGCGAGGGATCTCCTCTAGGTGTTGTTTTGCCTTGCGTGTGCGGGCTGAGGAGTGGTTTGTGTGGACCGAAGCAGTGATTTCATTTTCTGTCTCGTGGTCACCCGGTCAGTGGCACGACAGGGACTGCCCAGCGCGTGTCACGCCTGTCAGTCGTGGTCAGTTCATCGTGTGACTAGCGCGTCCTCAACCTCAGCTGTTGCGACACCGCGCGGTGAAATACGTGAATGCAGTTGCTCAATGTGAAAAAAAATATATATATAATTGCGCTAGAGCGGAACAGGATGAGATGAGTCACTTCTGCTTCTTTCGGTCCCGGACATAGCTTCACTTCATGTATACTAACCGATAAATATAAAAAATACAATGATTTACGCATATATCGATGTCTGTATATATCTATATGATATGATGATATGATCAGGAAGCTTTACTGTGCATACGTCAGGCCACATTTGGAATGCTGCATCCAAGCTTGGTCTCCTAGCTATGAAAAAGATTGTTGGCTTTTGGAGAGAGTACAAAAGAGGGCTACAAAAATGGTTAATGGCATAAGCAACCTGGCATATGAGGAAAGATTGAAGAAATTGAATATGTTTTCACTTAGATATAGAAGGCTGAGAGGAGATCTCATCGAGGTCTTTAAATTTGTAAATGGTCTGGAGAGGGGATACCTTGGGGAAATGTTTGAATTTAACAGAAATGATGCAATTAGAGGTCATAAATTCAAAATTAAAGTTAACCACAGCAGAACAAGGTTAAGGCAAACTTTCTTCACCAACAGGGTAGTGGAACACTGGAACCAGCTGCCAGAAAACATCGTCAGTAGCAGCACATTGAACATCTTTAAAAACAGCTTAGACAATCATTATAAGAATAGAGGGCTTGCTTTTCAGTATTACAGGGAGGGCTGATTGACAGATTTGGTGGGCAACTGGTTCAGTGTACAGAGTGCAACCAAGAAGGGCCCTTGTGGCTCATAGTTGCACTAATCTTTTATGTCTTTATGTCTTTATATATATATATATATATATATATATATATATATATATATATATGCATATATGCATATATATATATATATATATATGCATATATCATATATATATATATATATATATATATATATATATATATATATATATATATATATATGCATATATGCATAAGCCGATCAGCCACGTGCTTGGTCTCCGTACGGCCTCGGTCTCAACGCATGCTTCAATTGTCGCAGTTGCACCATCGCTCCTTTCACCCGAGATACACTTCATCACCGTGCGTCTGGATGTCGGTGCGTGTGTGTGTGCCCGAGTGTTCTGTTGTTGTCGGCACCCCGGTCCACGCGACCGAGACGGTTGCGTTACTGTTTGGTCGTTGTTCGGTGGCGGCTGTGGCGGCCAACATGACACAATGCGGCAATAGTGGTTGTGATGAGTTTGCCTCATCACAACCACCCAAACAAAGGCACCGGGCAGGTTGTCCATGCTGCCCAAGCTCGACAGACATCCGCTAAACACTCTGTTCGAACTCTATGTCCGGTCTGTGTCCGGTGCCCAGCCTCTGTGTCCGGTCTGTGTCCGGTGCCCAGACTCTGTGTCCGGTCTGTGTCCTGTGCCCAGACTCTGTGTCCGGTCTGTGTCCGGTGTCCGGTGCCCAGACTCTGTGTCCGGTCTGTGTTCGGTGCCCAGACTCTGTGTCCGGTCTGTGTCCTGTGCCCAGACTCTGTGTCCGGTCTGTGTTCGGTGCCCAGACTCTGTGTCCGGTCTGTGTTCAGTGCCCGGTGCCCAGACTCTGTGTCCGGTCTGTGTTCAGTGCCCGGTGCCCAGACTCTGTGTCCGGTCTGTGTTCGGTGCCCAGACTCTGTGTCCGGTCTGTGTTCAGTGCCCGGTGCCCAGACTCTGTGTCCGGTCTGTGTCCTGTGCCCAGACTCTGTGTCGGTCTGTGTTCGGTGCCCAGACTCTGTGTCGGTCTGTGTTCAGTGCCCGGTGCCCAGACTCTGTGTCCGGTCTGTGTCCTGTGCCCAGACTCTGTGTCCGGTCTGTGTTCGGTGCCCAGACTCTGTGTCCGGTCTGTGTTCAGTGCCCGGTGCCCAGACTCTGTGTCCGGTCTGTGTTCAGTGCCCGGTGCCCAGACTCTGTGTCCGGTCTGTGTTCGGTGCCCAGACTCTGTGTCCGGTCTGTGTTCGGTGTCCGGTGCCCAGACTCTGTGTCCGGTCTGTGTTCGGTGCCCAGACTCTGTGTCCGGTCTGTGTTCGGTGTCCGGTGCCCAGACTCTGTGTCCGGTATGTGTCCGGTGCCCGGTGCCCAGACTCTGTGTTCGGTGCCCGGTGCCCAGACTCTGTGTCCGGTCTGTGTTCGGTGTCCGGTGCCCAGACTCTGTGTCCGGTCTGTGTCCGGTGCCCGGCGCCCAGACTCTGTCTGGTTTGTGTCAGGTATTCCTGGGAAATGTTCGAGGGTGCTCGATGGAGGTGTTCGAGGTCCGGCTTCCCACATGTGCCAAATCATGCACCAAGTATCACACATCCCTACTCACTCATTGCTGGAGTTCCCACGATTGGTTCAGCCTGGCAATGCGTGTAACTGATTGAGCCCGAAGTAGTATTCAGTCTGTACTTATTCCGTGACTAGCAACCTCACATGGGGCCTCTTATGTGGTGCACTGATCACATAATTGTGGGATCGAACCTCACGACCGGCGGAACTACCGCGGCCACCCACGGCTGGCGATAGAGGTTGGCGACGCCATATGAACACGTTGTTAAGGTTCAGAATTGTGATGGTCGGGGGGACGGGGTGAATTAGATCAGTGGCGTATCCAGGACTTGGTTCAGGAGGGGGCGAACGTCTAAAGAGGGCTCCCTACATACCGAGGGATTCACCCACCCACACACACACTTTTTCGAAGCTCCTTGAATTTCGGTCACACACACACACACACACACACACACACGTGTATGTGTATATATATATATATATATATATATATATATATATATATATATATATATATATATATATATATATTGTGTGTGTGTGTCATTCCTCGCATCGATCGCCAGTTCTCAAGGACTCACTTAGCTCTCAGAAAGCCCTGATCCCTCAGGTGCCCATCCCAAAGTTCAAGAGCATCCCAGTCCAGCCATTTCCGCCTCTCAGGGGACCTATTAATCCTTCAGGAGCCTTGTTCATCTTGCATAGGCCAGTCCCAGTCTTCGACGGAATTGTCTAGCTTCCAGGAGAACCCTACAACTCTGAGACAGGCCCCACAATTTCTAGCAAACATTGTCAACTCTCGAAACTCTCCTTAGCTCTTGGTGGCTCTGCTCATCCCTCAATGTCATTCCCAGGCCTCAGGAGCATCACAATCCCGTCCGCTCTAGCTCTCAGAAGACCCCTAGTCTTCGAAGTCTTTTTGGTTAGCAATGCATCGTAGCTCTGAATCCTAGATCCTAGATCCTAGTTCCTAGGCCTCCTCTCTTACTGTGCGGTTCCAACCCCATCCGGCCCAATGGTCCTTCATACCGGATCTGGGCCCTTTCCGACGGCGCCGAAAGTCTTCCCGTTTCTAGAAGTCCTCTCCGTCGGTGCAGGAGCTCTCCTTAGCGATCCAGGGCCTCCTCCATCAGACCAGATGCCCTCTTTCAACAGTATGGGCCCACTTCATCAGATAAAGAGCCTTTGTACGGCTTGGGCCACATCCGCCCGCCTAAATGCCCTTTCTAATGGCCTTAGGTCCTTTTCGTCAACTAGGGTCCCCTCCGTCGTCTCGGGGTCCTGTTTGACGAGCCAGGGCATTTTCTGGCAAGGCGGAACCCCTTTTCAAACCCTCCGACCCTGTCTATCAGGTCAGGGGCCCTTTCTCGGCTTGGGCTCTGCCGACAGCCCAGGGAGCCTTCATATTGGTTTGTGCTCTCTGTCAGCCCAGGAGCCCTTTCACCTATCCGAGGCCCCCTCTGTCAATCTAGAAGCTCTTCACGTTAGCCTAGCCAAGGGCGCTCAACATCTTCCTGGTTGCACTCTCCGTTGGCTCGGGCCCCTCTTCATCGGCCTGGGCCCTTTCCGTCAGTATGGGCAAATTTCGTCGGTACAGGTGCCCTACACGTCGGCTCAGGGACCTTTTAAGTAGACCCAGAGGCTCTGGACGTTTTCCCAGGGGCCCTACGCGTTAGCTCAGAGGACATTCACGTTGTTCTAGAGGACCTTTACGTTGTACCGGGGGCCATTCACGTTGGCCATGGGCTCTTGCTGGCCCCATGCATATACGTTTCGAAGGGCCCTGCGAGCCCCTCAGACCCTCCAGGAAGGACGCCTGCCCCCTTCGCCCCCCCCCACCCCACCGGCTACGCCACTGAACCCGATCCGATCCGATCGTATCGATTCGTATCGGATCGGGTAAGGTCACTTACAAAAACCTGCTTTGTATGTACATGGGAGCAGACTCCAGACTCGCTCGGGCTTTACCCACGCTTGTAAAAGTTGTGTCGCATTGTCTTGCTTACACCTAACCACCTGGAACACACCATACTGCCCGCTAGTGCTTCTGCTAACAAATTTACATTTTGTTATCATTCCTCGCCTCACCGGAACCTGTACTAATTTTATGGAGTCACACCTCCTTCATGACGAGCTACGCATGCTGGTATATACGACCCTCATCCCTCCTCTCCCCCCCCGGCATCCCGATACCTCACTTATACATTCATGCCGATGTTGTGCCGGCGGCTCAGCGCTCCGTGAGCCCGGTGTGTTGATCACCCAAACTTACCAGTGCTCTGTTTGTGTTGCAGATCAAACAAGCGCTCGTCAGTGACCTCGGGGGTCAGCAGGTGAGCCACCTCCCCAACTGACGTCATAGGTTTCCCACGCCGGCCACATCCGGCACGCGGGCGTCCCGACATACTGTTAGGTATTGTGCTCCACCACAGTGCATGTCACACTGTCGGGCATTGTGCTTCATCACACTGTGTGTCACATGTCATTAGGCATTGTGCTTCACCACCAGCGGTGTTTTTTTTAACACTTTTGAGGGGAATGTTCCTCTTCAATTTTTGTTCCCCCCACCTCACAATAATTTCAACCTTTAGCATAGCATGGGATCCTATGGAATGCCACCCCCCCCCCACACGATCTATTTGAATTCGTCTATCGACTTCATGTATTGTGCTCCCCCCCAATAATTTTCAGAAACCAACATCCGTGTTCACCACATTGCACGTGGCACACCGTTAACCATTGCGCTTCAAACCACGTCGCATGTGGCACAAAGAAGCTACGGTGGGAAGTTGATATTCCCTTGAATAGATGGCGCCACCAGCACAGGGCTCGCGTGTAAGCACTTGACGTATGCTGATACCGCCAATTAGTCAATTCTTTCCATTAACTACAGATTTGAACATGTAACCTTATGGACACTTCACTGCATTTGAAATTTGTCAAACTTCGCATTGCCGATCGTCCGAACCATAGGTTGGAAATCGTTGGAATAATAGGAACCATAGGTTCTCGATTCTCTTCACCATCCTATGACCCCTGGAATCTCGGCATAAAAATTTCAGTGGTCCAAGGTCCAGCAGCAATAATTGCCTTCTTCCAGACACAAATTTCAACCTTAGAGTGGAAATGACATCGGTTGTGGTTTTCTCAGCACTTGATTTGATTGCATTGAATTTGTGTCGATTTGTCTTACAAAATAGACTTTTCCTGAGAGGACCAAGGGAATGTCCAAGGAACTCGGGGATATTGCTGATCCCGCAGTCATGCCTTAGTCCCCACCAACGCCATGCATACTAGTATTACTTCTCGACCCGGGCAACAGCCTGCGGAGAGCCCTTAATATTTGGCTGTTGTGCAGATCATGCGCTTGATGTACCCACAGACCTCAACAAGTCCTTACTACCGGCGACCACAGCGATTCCATCGTCCGAACTTTAACTAATAGTTAGAAATGCGCTCACAAGATGTCTCTGCTTGCAGTCCGGTCTATCGTACGCCCAGCTTTAATTCGTCTGGCCGCAGCTCCAACTGCGATGGCGAGGACATGTATTCGGATATCTCGATTGAGGACGACGTCAACGACCTCAACCAAAAGGTATCTCACATATCAGTTCACCTGGGTCCAATGCACTGGGTGCGACGGTTTCGGCTAGCCGATCCACAAACAGCATTCTGAAGCAGGTGTGATCACATGGAATATTTGTAACTTGGCACATCAAGCCTGTTTGTTGTTGGTAATTTCATGACGTGGCGGTCGGCCTTATCATTCAACGCCCGTGACAAATCCAGTCAGCGTGATTTGTCACGCGAGGTGCTAAGCGCACTCCAAAGCCTTGCGACATAGAATATCCAGTCAGTCTTTGTCATGTGGAGTGCTAAACGCACTCTAAAACCTGGCATTATGGCACATCCAGCCGACGTAATTAGTCACGTGGGGTGCTACCGCTTGGCTCGCGTCCTACTACCATTGCTCCTACTACCATACTAAGTGTTCGGCCATCGCGCGAGCGGTACCGCCGGGTCCGTGAGACACACCGACCCGGCCCGCCAGAGGTCGTCAGTTCCGACAGACGGAGCGTGAACCATACATTCCGAGTGAGGTGAAGCGAAGTGGCGCGGTCGGCCGGACGTGGTAGATCGATCGCCACTGACCGCGGCGGAACGCCGTGCGGCCTCGCGGTCGGTGCGCTGTCGGCATCAAGTGGCACCGGGAAATCGATGCGTGGATCAGCCCGTCCGGCGCGGTTGCATTACATGAGGGTCAAGTCGTTCCGGCAGACCTCTATGGGGAGGGGAAGCTCGTTGCTTGGCCGCTCAGGTCGGTGTCGCGATGAGCTCTGCGATCCAAATTGAACTATCGGTGTCTTTGTTTTATAGCATGAGGTGTTTTAAATTGAATAGCTGCATGAAGGTTTAAGCGCGGCTTCGTACGTGGTGTTTTGAAACTGATCTCAAAACACTAACTAGTTTTCTCTCAGTTGAAATCGACACCAACAATATGGCTCATAATAATTGCTGACGATTGGGAACAAGCCGGTGGAACTATGGAAAAAAGTAAGTACTTACCTGACCTTATTATTACTTGATATCGTAGGTGCAGATTGCACCTAGGAACATAATTTACATTAAGGTCCAATTTCATTGATCATATATTGCAAGGGAGTCATTGATAATAGCAGCACATCTGCTATTATGGTTCCATTGAGGCTCATTCAACTTCCTCTTTAACGTGCTGAATCATCAAAACGGTTGTGTCCCGAAGTCAGCAAGCAAAGCAAAAATGTCTTGCGCAGATTGAACAAATTTCGACGCCACTTAACGACCGAAGCTCTCATCACGATCATAAAGGCCCGTGTTTGTACGCCACCTGTTGTTTGCCTGTCTGGAGTGGAGCTACCTATCAGCAGCTGAATCTTATTCAGAGGATCATTAGCTTTGCAGCAGGAGTGGTGAGCGGCGTACGGTGCCGAGACCGCATCACTCCTGTCCTCAAATCACTGAACGTGTCGCCAATCGATGAACTGGCATTGGAGCGTCTCTGCGCCGATGCGTGTCGGGCCCCAGACGACGCCAGTGCCTCTGCACGCGTACGGCCCGTGTTTATACGGCGTCCGGGATGTCCGTTCGCCGTATAGACGCCTTATGTCCGGGACAGCCGTGCGAGACATCCGCCTTTACACGTGTCCGTGAAGTTAGCAACAGCCACCGCATATGTCTCCAGCAGACAGCAACAGCCACAGCACACGACTCCAGCAGACAGCAACAGCCACAGCACACGACTCCGGCAGACAGCAACAGCCACAGCACACGACTCCAATAGACAGCAACAGCCACAACACACGACTCCAATAGACAGCAACAGCCACAGCACACGACTCCAATAGACAGCAACAGCCACAGCACACGACTCCAATAGACAGCAACAGTCACAGCACACGACTCCAATAGGCAGCAACAGCCACCGCACACGACTCCAACAGACAGCAACAGCCACAGCACACGACTCCAACAGACAGCGACAGCCACAGCACACGTTCCCAACAGACAACAACCACAGCACACGGCTCCAACAGATAGCAACAGCCACAGCACACGACTCCAGACAGTAATAGCCACAGCACACGGCTCTAACAGATAGCAACAGCCACACCACACGACTCCAGCAGACAGCAACAGCCACAGCACACGGCTCCAACAGATAGCAACAGCCACACCACACGACTCCAACAGATAGCAACAGCCACACGCACTTATGTTAGCTAATTTGATGTGATGGGGCGGATTGATGTGGCTGTACATGTGGGTATCTGCGACTTGTTTTCCACATCTCAAGTAGGTTGACCTGAAGGTCACCAAAAATATGCCTAAGTTTGCAACAGGCTCAGCAGACGGATGGCCAGCAGCTGGATCCGTCTTCAGTGGATTGCCGTGGCGAACATGGTGCGGTTTTGATCCATGCGTGTCTAGGCAAGTTACGTTGATAGTTTAAGGTGATAACGATGAAGCATCATTTTTGCGTTTTTGTTGGGCATACCTTGAGATAGTTGTTTTAATGACCGTGTATGACGGACATGGCCTGAACGAGCTGTGCAAGCGATGAATATGATGAGAGATGGATATGATGATACATACCGTGCAATACAACACAACACATACGACCTCTCCGGTCGAGGTTGATGTCTTGTTGCCTTGAAGTCAGCAGCCACAATTAAATATGCTCAACATACCGCTCAGCCCGAAGCTGGTGCCTTGTCGGCGTTTTCACGACTGCTAGTCCCCCCCCCCACGGTATGCACCGCCCGCATGTTTGCCACCTCCTCCCGACACGTCGCCCTCTGCCCACGCCGTGTACCGCCACGCACGTGTTGTCCTCCCGTCGTCTCGGGGTCGGGCTGAGCGCTGAAGGGTGGGGAGCGGTGAACGAGCCCGTTAGCACTAATGGTCTCAGGCGCCAGATGTGGCTGAGCGCGACTTTTGTGCACGCGTGCACAGTGTGCAGCGGCGCCGACTGTGACGCACGGGAGACTCGTGCACGCAGCGCCTCTTGTCGGAGAGTTTTTGTGCGGAGCGGGGCAGCGCTGCTCGCCGTAACGTCGGCAGAGTCTGTTCTGACAGCATCCGTCGGTAGCCCCGATGTTTTGAAGCTTCCACTGATGGATACCGATGTTGGCAAGAGTCCACTGGTGGCTACCGATGTCATCAAATTTCCATTGATGGGTACCGATGTTGTGAGGCCTCCATTGGTGGGTATCGATGATGTCAATCCTCCACTGGTGGGCACCAATGTCGTTAAGCCTCCGCTGGTGGGTACTGATGATGTCAGTCCTCCACTGGTAGGTACCGATATCAATCCTCCACTGATGGGTGCCGATGTTGCCAATCATCCACTGATGGGTACCGATGTTGTCAATCATCCACTGGTAGGTACTGGTGTTGTCAATCCTCCACTGATGGTTACCGATGTTGCCATCACGGATTAGGGCTAGTCACTAGATGATCATGTGTCAGTTTCCCATAGCCGGGGTCCACTGATATGAAGCACAGGTATATATTTGGTACTGTTGCACTTTGGACGTATCCACACAAGCCGATGAGGTCTGTCATCCAGTATATTCAGCTTCACAACTTGAAGAAGGACGAAGTAACGATACAGAAAATAATTTTAAATCAATGTAGCAGCATATATATTTGTTTGTCTGTTGATTGTTGCATTGCACATAGAAAAGTAAAAACAAATATATATGTATGCATATGTATATATACATAATTTCATAACATCCCATATCATTTTAGGTGAATGCCTCCGTTCTGACAGAGCCGTACAATGCCACCACTATATAAGTAAGTAGTTTATCGGTAATGCTTTAGGACAATGCTCATCAATAGGTGGTTTTCCCTGTATCTGCCGCCTGTCACTGAGTTAGCCTTTCACGATCGTATCCACAACGTTCCATTTTCCTCAAAAATGTCTGGTGCTCTGCTCTGTAGCTGTTTGTAACAACTCCCTGTCCCGATATGATTCATCAGTGTTTATTTATTTATTGCTGTCCAACTGAGTGTTCGTGACACGGACCGATTCCGTCCCCGTCAGTCGCAAGTCCTGCAGTTTCCAGGAAGCAGCGTCCTGCAGTCCTGGGGAGCGGTGGGCTGCACAGGAGGCTATACGTTCCGTATGTTCAATAAACACAGCTGACAGCTCTGAGGCTAACAGTCCACGTCATCGCCGGAAGTCGGCGTCCGGTGTTTGTAGGACGTCTCCTATACGACGACAGAGTAATGTTCCTAGCTGCATTGTCACCTCTGAAAAAATATGTATATATATATATATATATATATATATATATATATATATATATATATATATATATATATATATATATATGTATATATATATATATCGTCGAGTAGTTATACACCGCATCGGCGAAAGCGTGGGGAATGATTAGGCAATCTATAATTTCAAAGTCTTACAACAAAGACAGCAAGATGCTGTCACGCAGTGACCTAGTCGACTTTCGTGTTCCATTCAGAGGCTTATGAAAACTAGCAGAGAAGTGGTCTCGTCTCGCTCGTGGAAATTAGCGAGATAAAATAAATATAGTGAACGACACACTATGGTAGTGTGAATCACAGATAAAACATAAAGACGTAAATGCATAAAAGATTAGTGCAACTATGAACCACAAGGGTCCTTCTTGGTTGCACTCTGTACACTCAACCAGTTGCCCACCAAATCCGTCGATCAGCCCTCCCTGTAATACTGCAAAGCAAGCCCTCTATTCTTATAATGATTGTCTATGTTGTTTTTAAGGATGTTCAATGTGCTGCTACTGACACTGGCACATTGAAGCCATTGAAAAGAGCAATGGTTTGATTGAAAAGAGCAATGGTTTGAGCTAAGAATGGAGCGTAGCACAACTTGTAACCACGCACATATATTCAAATTGCACCGCATGCTACGATGATCCATTTCATTGTTTACATCTTTACATCGATAATGGATGTCTTGCCTTGGCAAAACCGAAGTATGTGAAGCATTTCCGGCGGAGGCACCGTCACGTTGGTGGCCGCTGGCTGAAGAGCAGCGGCAGATGCCGGCGGTCAGTTGGTTCGGCGCACACGTGAGCCCCTCCCCCTTCCCCACAACTACCTGGCGCGCGTTTTATAGCGCCACACCGCCGGGCGGACGCCTGCGACCTGCCGTGCGGCGTGTGCCTCCCGCCCTGAAGCGCCTCCTCGCAGCCGACACCCGCATGAATGCGTGGAGGAGGGCGAATTTAAGGGGTACACCGGTCCGTTTTTGGGTCGGTTATTTTCCGTCAACGCCGTAGAGTTAATGTTCGGATTTGTTCGGACTTGAGTGTGCACCGTTGCCTGGTGCCCCCCGTTTGGCCGCCTGCACCCGCGTGCAGCTGGTCACCACCGGCGGGCTGCGGCCGTCGACCACGTGACACACGGGCGCGGCCGGCCTGTCACGTGGTGCGCGCGGGGGTGTGGTGTGTGGGCGCCGGGGGGAGGGGGGAATCGGGCGCCTCTGCCGTGACGGCCGTCCCTGCCGCCGTCTGGCGGCTGAGTCAGAGCGCACGCCGGTGGTGCCCTCTGAGCTGGCGCGGCCGGCAAAAATAGCCGACTGTGGCGCGCGCCCGGCGAGACGGGCCGGCGGCTGCGATTGGCGCCTGCGTGTACACAGGCGGCGGGTGGAGACTGGCCGCGGGGTCCCGCTCTCCTGTGTGGCCGGCGGGCGCGCAGTGCAGCCGTGGTGCGTGCCGGGTACGGCGGGGTCAAAACGCGGTGTCAGGTCGCGGCCGGGTCACGTCGTAGTGGAGTGAGGTCACGTCGTAGTGGAGTGAGGTCACAACGTGGTGGAGTGAGGTCATGTCACAGTAGAGTGTGGTCACGTTCCGGTTGAGTGAGGTCACGACGTGGTGGAGTGAGGTCACGTTCTGGTGGAGAGAGGGCACGTGTGGTAGAGTGACGTTACGTCGCGATGGAATGAGATGACGTCCTGATGCAGTGAGGTGGTATAGCGCCTCGTGATTATGCTGGCGTGAGTCCAGACTAAGAAGCTACAAAGTTGGTGAAACTGCAGTTATAATTGGCAAGCACCAAGTAACTATTCTAAACTAGGCAGTGCATAAATACTTCTTGGAAGCAGTTTTGTTGTCGAACGCACTCGAATTTAAGTGCCGACGAATCTCCGAGGCTGGTATGCTAGATATCTTACCCGCCTCATTCGCTGCAACACCCATGGCAGTATGTATGTGTGAAGGAGTCGGGCGATTAAGATAGCGTCAATTCCGTACGATCTGTCAGGATATACGCGAATCGCGACACTCACGATGATCACGTTGTGATTGTCACGAGCAGTCACGTGCCGTTCGCGGTATCATCCTTCCCTTCCCATTCCTTCCCTTCCCATTCCTTCCCTTCCCTTCCCTTCCCTTCCCTTCCCTTCCCTTCCCTTCCCTTCCCTTCCCTTCCCTTCCCTTCCCTTCCCTTCCCTTCCCTTCCCTTCCCTTCCCTTCCCTTCCCTTCCCTTCCCTTCCCTTCCCTTCCCTTCCCTTCCCTTCCCTTCCCTTCCCCTTCCCTTCCCTTCCCTTCCCTTCCCTTCCCTTCCCTTCCCTTCCCTTCCCTTCCCTTCCCTTCCCTTCCCTTCCCTTTCCTTTCTTTCCTTTCCTTTCCTTTCCTTTCCTTTCCTTTCCTTTCCCTTCCTTTCCTTTCCTTTCCTTTCCTTTCCTTTCCTTTCCTTTCCTTTCCCTTCCCTTCCCTTCCCTTCCCTTCCCTTCCCTTCCCTTCCCTTCCCTTCCCACTGTTCCATGTCTGCACGTGCTGGACGCCGCGTTGATCTCTTCAGTCGGCATGGCTTCGTCTGGTCCTCCAATCTCGGTGCTGTCGTTTGGTCGCTGACGGAGGCCGTCGTGATAGAGATGCTTTGGCCGTTGTGACGTCACGTCGCATTACATCACCAATCTGTTCCCGGACGGGTCGGTGGGACACTGAGACTTTCCAACTCGTTCTCCAACACACGCTGGGACATCAACACATTATCCGACACATGTTGGGACTCGGGCGCGTTTCTCCGATACGTGTCGACTGCCGAGAGTCCGTTCGGGACCGTCGATGGATCTTCGGTCGCCGCTGCACAGGCTATTGATGCGCAGTCAGACGCGCGCTGAACTATTGTGCTGTGTAAATGGGAACACTCCATTCCAGGAGATGGATGTGTGTACGCAACAGACCTTGACGGTCTTTTTTCTCCTGCTGTTGCCTTGCCGACCAGTGTATGTGCTGCCTCTGCTTCTGTTGCCTTTCCTGATGCAATTTCGCGATCGTGTGTGGTCGACTGTGTTGTCGGGCTCGTTGACCCGATCGACTGTGGTGTAGGGCCCGCAGACCCGCTCAGATGTGTTGTAGGGCTCGTTGACCCGATCGACTGTGATGTGGGGCCCGCAGACCCGCTCAAATGTGTTGTAGGGCTCGTTGACCCGATCGACTGTGGTGTAGGGCCCGCAGACCCGCTCAGATGTGTTGTCGGGCTCGTCGACTTGCGCGACTGTGATGTGGGGCCCGCAGACCCGCTCAAATGTGTTGTAGGGCTCGTCGACCTGATCAACTGTGTTGTAGGACCTGTCGACCTGCCCGACTGTGTTGTAGGGCCCGTCGACCCGCTCGAAGGCTGTGTTGTGTACACTGCCAAGTATTTACTGGGTCGACATGAACCACACATTAAGTCTGTGGTGGTGCAGCTCCCGTAGACTGTTTACGTCCCGTTAGCGGGAATGGAAATGTCTCGGTTACAGTGTGCTATCTAAACATCCAGCGATAAGCTTAAACAAAGGTTTGAAGCTCTGGAAGCCACCACCCAAGGTCCAGGGTGCGCCACAAAATGCGGCTTGACAGCACCGCCGATGTATTTTGTAATTTGGTTTTCATCTTGATGTTCACTGATCCTACCAGCACTCGCTTAGATATGAGTAAGTGGTGATCACTTATTTCGTCGCGGTCAATGATGGGTCCAGAAGCCTGGCTTGGGGAAAATTTTGAAGACAAATATTACCCGATTTCGAAAAACTCATCAGATCTGGGATTTGTCGGTTCGGTTTAAGATAGAATGCATGTGCTAAAATGTTGTTAGATTTACATGAAATGCTATTTTAGAACAAAATATCGGCAAAATCGGCTTCTTGTGGAGATATGATAACTTTGCCACCCCCTGCATCCATCCCTGGTCACGGTACGAAACGTCCAGCTGCTGCAAATATTCTCTAGTTTAGTAATTGACACAGAACTAGCGACGTTTATGCAGCTTCCGGGACGAGGTCCTTGCAGTAGTTTTCCCAGGTTCAGCACACGTGAGAACCAATAACTAAACACGTCTTCAGACCCCGTTTTGATAATTTTGCAGTACAGTTTCGAGCTGGTGCCCGGCTAGTCAGGCTAAAAATGTGTAAATCCATTCAAGGTCACACTGCCTGGTCACGTAACCTTGCAAAACTATGTTTGTGTAACGGTTGTTTTTGTTGAAGCCGAGCATTGGAGCGCCTTTTCGAGTGACGGTTCAGCGCATCCCCGCTTCTCCGCGCGCGACCGACTTGACTCTCGGCGGCGCGAGATGCGACGGCAGACCGGACCGCCGCCGTCGCTCGGACACCGGACTGCCGTTTGTTTTCCATGCCGAGTGACGTCACTGGAGCTGGGACCGTGTTGTTCCTAGTCGGGGGCCGTGTTGTTCCAAGTCGGGGGTGGGGGTCGGCAGAGCGACAGATGACGTCAGCTGGGCCGCCGGAATCGCCTCTGTGCGCCGTCCGGGGGTCACGGCAGCTCTCTCGCTGCAGCGTCCGCCCCCCCCCCAGCTGGCAGGATCTGGGCTTGGATTGGACGCAGTAGGATTGCTGAGTGCGCTCGTGACCAGTCGGTGCGACGGTGGGCGGTGTCATTTGGTCTGGCTGTCGTGTACGTCACCAACTCTGCTGCTAATGTATAACGCAGACGTGTTGCGTGACGTCACTGGGGGGAGGGGCTGTGTTCTCGGTTTATAGGACTGGCAGAGAGAAGCGCCTTCCACTATTGTTCCTGATGGCATCTTTTGTAGCTGCTATTGATGACGCCTCTCGCTGCTATTAATGACGCCTCTGACTACTTTAACGACGCCTTTCGCTGCTATCGATGAGGCCTCTCCCCGCTATTGATGACGCCACTCGCTGCTATTGACGACGCCTCTCGCTGCTATTGATGACGCCTCTCAGTGCTCACTGTTGCTATTGACGACTCCTCTCGCTGCTGCCGTTTCTGACGATGTCCATCTGGCCGTACGGCGTGTCGGCCTTACGGCGACGATGTCCATCTGGCCGCAGTGATGGGCCGCCGCGCGGCGCGAGGCCGGTGCCGTGCGTGTTGGCACGGGGGCGGGTGTTGACTGTACGACGGTGTCGCCGCTGCTGCGGAGGAGGAGGAGCAGCGGCGGCGGAGCGGCCTGCTGTTGACAGCCGTGCACCTGTCCTGTGAAGAGAACTTGAGCGCGTTCCTGTCGCTGGTGTGTGTGGGATGGCAGCGGCTGCCGCTTCGTCAGGGTCGTAGCTGTTCTCAGGAGGGAAGTTCCGAAGGTTACTGACGCGACAGCCCGGTCGAATCCACTTCAGAGCACTTGTTCGTGTTGTTCTATTTCATGTGTTTCTTCATCGAGTAAGACACCGAATAGTATTCCGGTGGGGTGGAGGGAGTGCTTCGCAGCTCGATATAGGTCATAATTTCAATTTGACTTGAGCCTACTCCGTGCCTGCATTGCCTGGGCCCTGCTGTCCTGCCACGCCTGATTTCCACCATTGTGACGCGGCTCCGTGGTGTTTCCACCGTGTTCGAGACATGCGCATTTAGTCTTTTTCAGGGCGGTCTTTGCGTATGGCTGGTGACTTTGTGTATGCTCATGTATTATGCTTATGTACGTGCACATATGCACGCACCGGAGGAAAACAATTTTTTTCCTCATTATCTTCTAAAAGTCACGTGAAATGACAAACCGATTGTAAGCATATATTATTTGAAAGCTCGTGGAGTTGACTTATGTGTAGTACAGTTGTGTGAGCAAGGTAGACTAGGCCAGGGCGTGACCTCGCTCCCGGGCCCTGCGGGCGTTTCCGGTTGCCGGCCGGTCGGCGCTCTCTAATCGGAAAGCCCGGAGGCGGCGCCTCGGGCGCTGGCAGTGGCCCCGCCGTGACCTCACCGCTGGCGACGGCGCCGGCTAAATATTTGGTGCCGCCGCCAGGCCGCGGTAACAGTGGGCACGGTGTGTTGTGGGAGGACGGACGTGTCTGGTCCGCCGCAGCGTCCACGTCCGGTCCGCCGCAGCGTTCGCGTCCGAGAACGGTGCTGGCCTGCGCTCGACAGTCTCCGAGTCAGTGACGTCGGAGGGCAAGTGTGAAGTCGGCGGACGGGTGTGACGTCGGTGGACGGGTGTGACGTCGGAGGGCAAGTGTGACGTCGGCGGACGGGTGTGACGTCGGCGGCTGACACACGGAAGTCAGCCGAGAACGGTGAACGTCGTGCGGAGTGTGAGCGAAAGCGAAGGCGAAGGTGCCGCCGACGGACGGCGGCGGACGTCGCGCGAGGGGTGCTCGCGCCCACCTGGCGGTGTCACAGCGGGAGGCCAAGAGGAAGAAACAGAGAGTGGTGACGAGGGGTGGCCGGCGCGGCGGCCGGCATGGCGCGACCGTCCAGCTCGGTCGACTGGCCCGACTTGGCCGACAGCGGGCTGGAGGACGAGCTCGTCTCGTCGGTGGGCGACCTGCGCTCCGTCAGCGACCTGGACCCGGACGACCCGGCGCTGGCGGCGCCGGCGCCGGCCGTCTCGCCGCACCTGCGCCAGTTCCTGCGCGCCATGCGTGCGCCAAAGTTGCCGCGCAACTCGGACGGCAGCTACGAGCTGGTCGCATCGGCCGACGGCCGGGTCGAGGCGGCGGGCGACCCCGACTTGGAGTTCGACTGGTGGGAGGGCCAGTGCAGCTTCCACGGCAGCGGACTGGGGGAGGGCGACGTGCTGTCCTGGCACCTCGACACGCTGGAGAAAGTGAGTGGCCGTGGCCGGCTTTGGGATGCCTTCGTGCGTGTCTGGTCTGATGTTTCAGGAAGTGTACAGTGTATGCCGTAGTTGAGCCGTATTAAATGAAAGAAAACAATTTGATTCTGGCCATAGCCAATAGCCAGAATTCTGAACGTAGCATGCTGTTCTTACCGTGTGTTTTATTGAGCACAGGTCAGTATCACACTCATCTCTGCGGGTAAACCACCATGTTGATGTGCATTATCGGTGTACAGAGCCTCGTCAGTTCCGGTGCGGCCTGGACGCCGTGCCAAAGCAGCTCCACTCCGTCTGCCATTCTTCGGTAATGGCCTTTGGCCAGCGGGAGGAGTGGATGCTGGCAGCGTGTTTAGAGGCGTGATTGTAGGCGTATCGCCAGCTGACAGCCGGGAGCCCATCTCGGCGTACCTCCAGGCTGGAAGTGCGGTCCACATACCCGCCGAGTGCGGTCCACATACCCGCCGAGTGCGGCCCACATACCCGCCGAGTGCGGTCCACATCCCCGCCGAGTGCGGCCCACATACCCGCCGAGTGCGGTCCACATACCCGCCGAGTGCGGTCCACATACCCGCCGAGTGCGGTCCACATACCCGCCGAGTGCGGCCCACATACCCGCCGAGTGCGGCCCACATACCCGCCGAGTGCGGCCCACATACCCGCCGAGTGCGGCCCACATACCCGCCGAGTGCGGCCCACATACCCGCCGAGTGCGGCCCACATACCCGCCGAGTGCGGCCCACATACCCGCCGAGTGCGGCCCACATACCCGCCGAGTGCGGCCCACATACCCGCCGAGTGCGGCCCACATACCCGCCGAGTGACGCATCCAGTTTCAGCAGCCTTACGGACAGTGTCGGCGGCTCTCAGCACAGCTTCTAAACGCTGCACTTCAAACGGCTGTCTCGGCAGATGTGTTGATGTTCTGCTGGCCAGTCATCGGTTGATTGGTGTGATCTGATAATCATGTGCACAGCTCAAACGCGATGATATGTTGAAGCCTTCGCATCGTGCGTACACACAGGCTTGGTGCTTTAAGTCACAAGTGTTGTGTTGTTCTGAGTTGTTTTCATTATTAGTTAGCTTGACGATTGGTTTAGGAGAGCGAATGTCAGTCGTCGTTGTTTCACTCACAACGCAGATCACCATGTTCGTAATCCCCTCGACTCGGCGCTTCCCGGCTCTCTGAAATGGCGTGTCGTCTACTGGTCGTTCAGTTTTGTAACAATTGCCGAGACGGTGCACGAACCGAAGATACCCCCTTCGTGAGAACAGAACACGAACCGAAAGTACCGCCCTCGTGAGAATTGAACACTAACCAAACGTCCGCCGTGAGAACTTAACACCAACCAAGTGTACCGCCTTCGTGGGAACTGAATACAAACCGAAATCGAAATCGATAACTGAATATAGTCATCGTGAGAACTGAACACGAACCGAAGGTACCGCCTTTGTGATAACTGAAATGTTGATGATCAAAGTATTGAGTGTTTGTATGCCTTTCTCTCCATCCTAGCTCTGTGTGCTAAGCGTGATCCTAGCCCCGCGTACTTACCATTGTCCTAGCTATGTGTACCTTCCGTGTTCCTAGCCCTGCGTACTTGGCGTGGTCCTATCCGTGGGTACTTACGTGGTCCTATCCCTGGGTATTTACCGTGGTCCTATCCATGGATGCTTACCATGGCCATATTCTTGGGTACTTACGTGGTCCTATCCCTGGGTACTTACCCTGGTCCTATCCATGAATACTTACCATGGCCATATTCTTGGGTACTTACGTGGTCCTATCCCTGGGTACTTACCCTGGTCCTATCCAGGGTAAGTACCCAGGGTAAAAAGACGAATCCAATGGTGCTTAAGCATCATCGTTCTGTCAATTAGTGGCCCTCCAGGACAGATCTCAGTTGAAAATTTCGAAAAGTGTGATGTCGGCAACTTCAACTAACTTTTCATTTTGCATTCGACGCACGTGGCGAGTTGCAGATAAATTAGCTCGGTAAACACCAGAGTTTGTCCGAACTCATTTCCAGTGTATTTCATTTCATAACGTGTAGGTCATGTCACAGGTCAGGTCAGCTTAGCAGATCAGGTCATGCCCTCATGGACTATGCCAAGGGTGAAACGCAATTGCTTGTAAAAGTGTGTAAGAGGTCTATTTTAAGCGCCGAGAGTTACGATCATGATCCCCAGGAGTTATGGTCGCTGAATTCACCATGCATGCATAATTCAGACCGTAAATATCAAGCGGAACACGATTTAACGACACCGGCATCCGTAATGAATCGACGTCGACAACCTCGTGTGAGATTGGGAGTGTTTAGCCTTTGATGTCGGGCCTGTGATCCGTGATGTGTGTCCTGTCACCCAGGATATTCGGCATGCGATCCGCGTGGTTATTGCCGCGCGACCTGTGATCCGTGATGCAGACCTGTGACGAGTGAAACGCGACCTGTGATCCGTGATGTAGACCTGTGACGAGTGAAATGTACCTACGACCCGTGATATGACTTCTGACCCGTGATGTATAACCCATGACCCGTAATATGTGACCCTTGCCCATGATGTGACCCGTGACCAGTGATATGTGACCCGTTATGTGTGACCCATGACCCGCAATATGTGACCCTTGGCCCATGATGTGACCCGTGACCAGTGATATTTGAACCGGGGTATGTGACTCATGACCCGTGATATGTGACCCGTGACCCGTGCTGTGTGCATGCGACCTGACCGCCCGTGACCTCCCGCGACCTGCCGTGTCGCCAGGTGCAGGTGCTGGAGCGACAGGTGACGGTGCTGGCCGAAAACCAGAACAACAACGACGACCGGTACACGCGCTCCAAAGAGGAGAACGCCGGTCTGCAGGCGCGACTCATCATGCTGGAGGAGCAGGTCGGTAGTGGCGGTCGGCGGAACGGCAATCCTAAAGCGGATTAGATCGACGCCGGTCTGAACGACTGGCTGGACTTCCGTATCTCAGCCGCGGGCGGAGAGCTTCCGGGAGTGTATTTTCAGTTGATTCGCCAATGAGGACAGCCATAGGATTAAGTTTCTCCGAATCGAAACAGCCCCGACCCAAGAGTTCCCTTCACTGTCGATAGTGAGGACACATTTTCATTCCACAGCTTTCGCCACGCCCAAAGTATTTTGCGATGACATTGAGCGCCGACCTGCCTACTGGTCTCTGACCAGCGAGAGCATGTGCGTTGGTCCTGAACACTGCGCGCGAGACCGCTGAGTGGCAAGAGAAAGCTTCAGTCTATTGTGACGGCCTTGCAGTTGCGGGGGGCCCTTTGACTGCAGGCGATTTCTGCCGTGTTTCATCCACGGGTTGTGCCATGTTTCAGCTGTGATCTGGTACCGATAGGCAGCAAAATGAGTAACTGCATGTTTTTAGTTTTCCGCCGCCTTCAGCTCCGCCGTGGAAGCTTGGTGTATGCTACTGATGTGTGCAGTAGATCATGTCATGCTTCATCAGCAACGTTTCCCGAGGTGTTCCAGCTGCAAGGTGTGTTGTGCTTCAGCTGTCAGATGTGTTTCGATTCAGCTGTCAGGTGTGTTGTGCTTGACATTCCAGATGCTGTGCCTCAGCTGCCAGGTGTGTTGTGCCTCAGCTGCCAGGTGTGTTGTGTTCAAGCTGCCAGGTGTGTTGTGTTTCAGCTGTCAGGTGTGTTGTGTTTCAGCCGACGTGTTTGTTGTCTTTCAGCCGCCGTGTACGTTGGATTTCAGCGGCCGTGTGTGTTGTGGTCTAGCCGCCGTGTGTGTTGTGTTTCAGCGCCCGTGTGTGCCTGTTTCAGCTCCGTGAGGTGGAGCTGCGCTCGGAGGAGCAGCTGGACGCTGAGCAGCGGCGTCACAAGGAGATGATGCAGCGACTGGAGCGCGAGAAGGCGCTGGAGCTGGAGAATCAGGCCATCAGGTGAGGCGCCGTCACGCCCGCGGCTGGAGGGTCCAGCCGTCAGGTGGTGTTGGACGGTGTTGGCCATGGCTAGGATCGGCTGGACAAAACTAGTTGTGTCCACCTTTGTCGCGAAATTGAATACAACTCAAACTCCTACATGCAATGTTTGAAAAAGTATACATACAATTCTACAATGAACAACAAAGCTTCTACATGCAATGTTTGCGATCGGAAAAGACGTGCCATTTGTAATTCCAGCGCGTTTGTCATGGCCATGTGTCTTAAATGATCTGCTCTGGTCCTCTTTTCTTCTGTATATTATCTCCTTTCCCAGCACAGATGATCCCTAATACCAGTCGTCGCTGATGACGTTAGCTGTAAAATGTGGCCAATGTGACGCAAACCAACGCGAGAAGCCAGATGTACTAGCAGGTTTGTTTGAGGTGGGATCTCAGAGAGGACGTAGACTGAAGGTCGAACACTGGTACTGGAAGAACGCATGAAACCGAGAAAATTTCAGATCAATCTTTCCATTTGTAAAAAGAAACTAATCCGAAATAATTTCATGCAGTTGATCAGAGCAACTGGGAGGAGCTGAAAACTGGTCCCTGTTTCACCTTAGACTAGTTATTCTGTCAGTCAGAGCCTCAGAGAACATTTTTGGTCCCCTACGCCGTCAACCCGGAAAATGTACCTTTTTGTTAGGACATGATGGACAGTTCGCCATGTCCAAATTGATATCCTCGCAGTTCCTTTGCTACGCGCATTCAGCTGGGCCACTGGGTGACAACAGAAATTGTGTCCAGCAGGAGCGTTACCAGCCCGGAGTTAAAGTACAAAGCAGTGAACTAATGCAATAATTATACAAGGCTTAGGAGAATATGAACTGATACTAGATGCACAACAACTCCTCTATGTTGGTGTGTTCAAAGTCGTGAAAGTACCTCAATGCGTATGGAGTATGCAGATTACCACTCACCCTCTTTCCGAGCTGATATGAACCGAGGTAACGCAAAATTAGCTAACATCACCTAACGTACGACGACCATGACCCAACGACGACCCGCTGACCCCGACCCCGACACTGACCCCGACCCTGACCGCGACCCCGACTGCGACCCCGACCCCGACCCCGACCGCGACTCTGACCACGACTCTGACCGCGCCTGACGCGGACCCCACTGCGGCAGGCTGCAGAGTCTGGAGAAGGAGGTGCGCTTCGCCGAGGCGGAAGCGGCCCGGTCGCGCCAGCAGCTGGACGTGGTGGCGGCCGAGCGGGCCGCGCTGGACGACCGGCTCGGCGAGCTGCAGCTGGGCCTCGAGTCGGCGCGTCAGGAGAGCTGCCGCGCCGCCGAGCTGGAGCGGCGCGGCCGCCAGCAGCTGGAGCAGGAGCGCAGCGCACAGTCGCGGGTCGGTGCCGCGGCTGGGGGAGAGGTTGGGGAGGAGCCGGTGTGGGCGGCACCTGGCGCAGTCGAGGGTCGGTGCCGCGGCTGGGGGAGAGGCTGGGGGAGCCGGTGTGGGCGGCACCTGGCGCAGTCGAGGGTCGGTGCCGCGGCTGGGGGAGAGGCTGGGGGAGCCGGTGTGGGCGGCACCTGGCGCAGTCGCGGGTCGGTGCCGCGGCTGGGGGAGAGGTTGGGGGAGCCGGTGTGGGCGGCACCTGGCGCAGTCGAGGGTCGGTGCCGCGGCTGGTGGAAAGAGGCTGGGGGAGCCGGTGTGGGCGGCACCTGGCGCAGTCGAGGGTCGGTGCCGCGGCTGGGGGAGAGGCTGGGGGAGCCGGTGTGGGCGGCATCTGGCGCAGTCGAGGGTCGGTGCTGCGGCTGGGGGAGAGGTTGGGGGAGCCGGTGTGGGCGGCATCTGGCGCAGTCGAGGGTCGGTGCCGCGGCTGGGGGAGAGGCTGGGGGAGCCGGTGTGGGCGGCACCTGGCGCAGTCGAAGGTCGGTGCTGCGGCTGGTGGAGAGGCTGGGGGAGCCGGTGTGGACGCCGCCACTGGGGCAGAGGCTGGGGAGGAGCTGGTGTGGGCGGCACCTGGCGAAGTCCTGAACAGTTGGACACCACCGCAGCGTTGGGCAGTGGTTTTTGGTAGTTCAGCATGACTGCCGAAGCCGACAAGCCAGTGCCGACGTTGCGGTGCTCCAATAACGCAATGTTGGCACTGGCTTGGCGGAACCCACAGGCGCATGCTGTAAGATAAGCATCAAGTGACTTGTTCTCTGTTCCTCTCGCAAGCGTCACACCAGTTCCTCGTTCCCGGGTTTCATGTTTTGTGGGTCAACGATTTCACAATTGTCTGTCATCTTGTGCGATATATTTAGCGCCGTGAACTTGGTGGATCTATAATGTCCCCCTCGGGACATTATATCGCGGCGGTATCGAACTTATTTGAGCTCGTATTTGACATTGTGCTCGTATCCTACATTGTGCGATCTTTGTCGTCGTTGAGGTGATGTTTCTATGGGGAACTACTCGCGAGCGGGTCAGTAGGATCTCGTCGTCCCGCAGTCGGTGACCTCGCCCAAAGCCCCTCCCCTCCCACCTCAGACTGTATTCCCGACTTCTGTATGTGACTCAGTGTGCCTCCCCCACCTCAGACTGTATTCCCGACTTCTGTATGTGACCCAGTGTGCCTCCCCCACCTCAGACTGTGTTCCCGACACCTGCATGTGACCCAGTGTGCCTCCCCCACCTCAGACTGTGTTCCCGACACCTGCATGTGACCCAGTGTGCCTCTCCCACCTCAGACTGTGTTCCCGACACCTGCATGTGACCCAGTGTGCCTCTCCCACCTCAGACTGTGTTCCCGACACCTGCATGTGACCCAGTGTGCCTCTCCCACCTCAGACCGTGTTCCCGACACCTGCATGTGACCCAGTGTGCCTCTCCCACCTCAGACTGTGTTCCCGACACCTGCATGTGACCCAGTGTGCCTCCCCCACCTCAGACTGTGTTCCCGACACCTGCATGTGACCCAGTGTGCCTCCCCCACCTCAGACTGTGTTCCCGACACCTGCATGTGACCCAGTGTGCCTCCCCCACCTCAGACTGTATTCCCGACTTCTGTATGTGGCCCAGTGTGCCTCTCCCACCTCAGACTGTATTCCCGACTTCTGTATGTGGCCCAGTGTGCCTCTCCCACCTCAGACTGTGTTCCCGACACCTGCGTGTGACCCAGTGTGGCGCTCTGTGGCCTCGTTGGACCTTTCTGGCAGAGAAGTTTACCCTTTGTGTGACCTTCATGGTGCGTAAGCTGACCGGGCATCGGTTTACGATTGCATCATGACCTTGTCTTGTCTCGTTCATGTGCGCATGTCTGACCCCGTGTGACCCAGTCTGAGCCCTTCCACAGCACGACGTGACGGAACTGGCCAGTGTATCGGAGACCGTGGCCGTTCGCCTGGCCCCTCGGCGGAGCTGTGTCTGACCTCTCCACGGTGACGCCCGAGTATGACCTGTCCGGCACCTGCCACAGATGGTGGCGGAGTTGTCCAGCGAGTTGGAGGACACGCGTCAGCAGGCGAGTCTGCGGCTCAAGAGCGAGTCGGACGAGTCGGTGCTGATGCAGCTGCGCCAAACTGAGCTGGAGACCGAGCTGCGTCAGCTCAGACAGGAGAACAAGGGTCAGTCCCGGGCCGGGCCGGGTCGGGTCCGCGTCAGCTCAGACAGGAGAACAAGGGTCAGTTCCGGGCCGGGTCGGGTCAGGTCCGCGTCAGCTCAGACAGGAGAACAAGGGTCAGTCCCGGGCCGGGCCGGGTCGGGTCAGGTCCGCGTCAGCTCAGACAGGAGAAGAACAAGGGTCAGTCCCGGATCGGGTCGGGTCGAGATCGGCCCAGCCCAGCTTGGGTCGACAAAGCTGGGAGGAGACAAGAATCAGTTGCTAGCCCGATTGATCTACCGATTGTAGCTTTTGATGAAGCGACTTGACGGAGACGTCATTAAAAATCAAAACGCCGTTAAAAACCCTTTGTCATTAAAATAAGAGCTGATGATAGATTAATCAGATTAATTCGTGGCAGCATGCCACTGGAAAATGGACGTTAGTGTGTAATTAGATAGATAGATGTTATAGTATAATGATATATAATAATATAATGAATGTGTAAATAGATGTGTGCGCGTAAGATTTATAAAGCTGTGTAGGGTGGACTATTTCCAGAGTTTCATTGGGTACAGCCCTGTCGATGAGATAAGAGAGTCTTGAAAGCTTCTGTTGGACTTTAGATCTATTTTACCCTTTGAATATACGAGTATCTGATATGTAAGTAATATATACAAACAAATTATAAATTAAGCTCACTATCGGTCTGTTGCTGGAATTCACTGGCGGAGAATCTGAGTAGAGCGAGGACACTAGGATTCCTCGGTAGTCAAGCGCGTCGTCGACCACGAGGTTCGAGCGCGCGTTTTCCTGGTGGCTTCTGGAGAGGAGAGGCGTGTGCGGGCTACCGCTGACCCAGTCCATGACTGTGCTGGCAGCACTGCTGGAGAGCAACGAGGAGCTCCAGGCGCAACTGCTCTCCAACGGCCTCGAGGAAGGACGCCAGCTGCTCGAGTCTGGACCCAAGAGTCTGGCCGTGGAGCTGGACGGTCTGTCGGGCGAGGAGGTACGTCTCCGGTCTGGTCCGAGGGCCCGGCGGTGTAGCTAGGGAATATGTATGGCGGGGAGGTACGTTTCCGGTCTGGGTCCGAGAGCCCGGCGTTGTGGCTAGGGGATATGTATGGCGAGGAGGTGCGTCTCCGGTCTGGGTCCGAGAGCCCGGCGTTGTGGCTAGGGGATATGTATGGCGAGGAGGTACGTCTTCGGTCTGGGTCCGAGAGCCTGGGGAGGTACGTCTTCGGTCTGGGTCCGAGAGCCTGGGGAGGTACGTCTCCGGTCTGGGTCCGAGAGCCTGGCGATGCGGCTGGGAGATATATCGGGCGGGGAGATACATCTCCAGTCTGGGTCCAAGAGTCTGGCGGTGTAGCTAGGGAATATGTATGGCGGGGAGGTACGTTTCCGGTCTGGGTCCGATATCCCGGCGTTGTGGCTAGGGGATATGTATGGCGAGGAGGTACGTCTTCGGTCTGGGTCAGAGAGCCTGGGGGAGGTACGTCTCCGGTCTGGTCCGAGAGTCTGGCGGCGTAGCTAGGGGATATGCATGGCGGAGAGGTACGTCTCCCGTCTGGTCCGAGAGTCTGGCGGCGTAGCTAGGGGATATGCATGGCGGAGAGGTACGTCTCCGGTCTGGTCCGAGAGTCTGGCGGCGTAGCTAGGGAATATGTATGGTGGAGAGGTACGTTTCGAGTCTGGGTCCTAGAATCTGGCGGTATAGCTGGGGACCCGGCGGTATAGCTGGGGACCCGGCGGTGTAGCTGGGGACCTGTCAGACGGGGAGGTACGTCTCCGGTCTGGGTCCGAGAGCCTGGTGGTGTAGCTGGGGACCTGTCGGACAGGAGGTTACGTCTCGCCACAGGTGATAGGACCACGCTGACAACGCTCACAGACGTTTCGGCGCCGTATCGAGTAAATGAGACAGGATGTAGACGGGCGAGTCGGTAGGCCAGTCATGACCAGATTGTTCCAGCCTCACTCCCACCTCACCCACCCCCTCTGGAAGTGGTCGGTATGTGGACTGCTTGCTGACGTGTGACACAGTCACATAGGTGTGATGTCATCAATGGTATTGTAGGTGGCGACAGAAGTGATCAAGGATTTTCTAAAGACGTGGACACATATACATATATCATTGTCCGTGGTTCTATTAAGGCAATGCTAATTGTTGTAATCGATGAACATACTGATTACATTCAGGTTTTAGACTGCTTGTTTAAGCTGTTAGTTAGCATTCGGGTCAACTGCATCGTGGCAAGAAGCAAGTATCGCCTTTGGCAGCTCTATGACCATAGTCCATGAAACGTTTTGTCACCTGATTTTTATCTCCGGATCTGGGCAATTAGAAGTCAATTCAATTTTTTCTGTCAATTTTTTGTTTAAGTCATTTGGAATCCATAGCACGTCCATTTTCCAATTTTGGAATCCATTGCAAACCGAGTTGCCAAGTGGGCGGGTGATTATAATACTTCGCATCGATTCCAACATATTTACGACAGCTGCGGCTCATATTTTTGTAAAATTTGAGGACCCCAGTCGTTCAGATTCCGGTGTAACAACTTTGGGATCCCGGCCGTAGCGTGCATTGATTTACACACTAGTATGCAAGCCGTGGACCTGCAATGCACCCAGACGTAGCTGCATTGCTTGCCTGCTTGCTTGTGGTGGACAGCTGTTGTATTTCTTTTGCCGACCCCCGATTTCCTTGGTTTGCTCCAGCACACTCCTCGCCGTAGGTCCCGAAAATGCCCGCTGAATGTATTATCTCGGGTTGATCCCTGTCTGACCTCTGATCTCTGATCGATGGACCACTTGTGTACATTCGGTGCGCAAATGGCACCATTCAGCGAGTGCAGATTCTCGCGAGCATGCATGTACAACGTGGTGCGATGAGTTGCCGGCTGGTACAATGTGGGCACGTTCTGGAACACCGGAGCCTGTTCAGCGCAGATTTGGTCGCAGCTCGTTTGTTGTCCGCAACTGGTGTGGCACGGCGCGGTGTGCTTGGGTAGTTCATGTGGTGTTCGTTGACAGAAGCTCTATGGTAGAAGCTTTGTGAGGGCAGTATTAACTTGCCTCACATTACGTCATTGTTTTGCTTGTCAACACAAATTAATTCTCAATTTGCATCATAGAGCGCAATTTCTCGCACCGATTTGGGGCATCTTCCATAGCTGATATGGGCGCTATATGACCATTGTAGTCGATGCGCCATTTAAACCCAAATAACTAACTTCCATCGCTGACATTGAATATTTATTTTCCCTTGGCTAAATTGGTACAGTAAATAGATATTTACTCTCATAGATTTTGCCCAAAACAAACACGGTTTACAATACATACGTGCATTCCCTGGTGTCTGTGTGAACATTCCACGTTCAGCTCACATTAATGGATAATCGTCCTTTTCAAGGTGGATAGTGGTGAAGCGTTGCAGACGGTGAGCTCGCCGGTGTTGGTGCCGGCAACTCTACAACAGCTGACTAAAAACTCACCATAACACCGACCATAACACCGAAACGCACTCGTTGACTGGAGTTGACTTGTCCGCGCCCGAGTTTGCATGTTATTTGTGTTGACAACACACGGAATCGCCCAGCCGAAGGATCCGAAGTAACAATAGCATGCTGGGCATGCCGGGGTCCGCGTTTTGCACGGTGCACTTTGTTTTGTTTGCGATCGCCGCCGACGCTTGGCCGGTTTTTCAGAAGCACGTGCAATGGCGCAGTCAGGGTCCTGGATGTTGCAATTGGAATGTTGGTGATCGGTGTGCCCAGCACGTGAGTTGCAGGTTATTGGCTCAAACTTTAGCGGCACGTGCAATCTGCCCTGGCTGCGCCACTGCCGTTACATCATCTTTCTGGTGACGTCATCTCCCGACTTGAGTACTAATGCCTCGCTTACCTACTTAGTCTGGCTTTACGCTGATCAAATTCCTACCAATGTGTGTTGCTGTGCTCACCTACTCCTACCACTGTCCTATTGTCCTAGTGGTTTACCAACCCCTGCCCTATTGTCCTAATGGTTTGCTGACTTCTGCTATTTTGTGCTAGTAGCTTACTGACCTCTGCCATATTGTCCTGGTGGCTTACCGACCTCTGCCATATTGTCCTGGTGGATTACCGACTTCTACCCTATTACACTAAAGGTTTACCGACGGCTGTTCGGTAATGTTAGTGGTTTACCGACCTCTGTCCTATTGTCCTAATTGTTTACCGGCATTCGCCCTAATGTCCTAATGGCTTACCGACCTCCGTCCTATTGTGCTAATTGTTTACTGACCTGTGCCATGTTGTGCTAATGGTATAGGCTAGGCCTCCAGCCCCTTGGCTACGCCACCGATGACAGATCATTGGTTTGACACGATGGTTCGACTCCAATAGGCATTTATCTCGCGCGACAACACTCTGGCCCACGTAGCCCACTCTGGTCTACTCTGGCCCACGCGGCACCACGCTCGCGACTCCTTGCGCCCGCGGCTAATCTGACCAGTGGCCGATGTGTTCGCAGCTGAAGGCGTCGCTGCGGGAGCAGCAGGAGGTCAACAAGCAGCTGCGCACCTACATCGACGGCATCCTGCTCAGCATAGTGGAGAACTACCCGCAGCTGCTGGAGGTGAAGCACTCGCCGCGGTGAGCGGACCGCTGCTGCGGCCGCTCCAGCTGCAGCTGCTTCAGCTGCGGCAGCCATCCCCGTGGCAGCTGCGACAAATGTGGCATGTGTGACTGCTGTAGCGGCTATAGCGGCTGTGACAGGTGCGGCGGCCGTGACGGCTGAGGCGGCTGTTACAGCTGTGGCGGCTGTGGCGCGTCCTGACGAGGTGCTCCCAGTGGCCGTGTGCTGCCGAACTCGGAACACTCGAGGAGCTCGACTGGTCGGCCGGTGCCGGGGAGGCGCCGTTTGTCCAGCGGCGCGCGCGGCGCGCGCGGCCGGCGCTGTGCCGCCGGAGACGACAGTGGCGACGTGGCGGGGCGCGCCGAGAGCCGCGCGCCCCGCGCCACCACAGCCTCGGCTCGGCGCCGCCAGGTGGCCGAGCCCGTCCGGAGCCGAGCGGGCCGTCACGAGAGGACGCTGGCCAGGTGGCGTGGAAGCGCTGGCAGTTCCATGAGAGGAGTCTCACAGCCCCACTGGAGGATGGTCACAGCGCGACGGAGGAGCCTCACGGTCCAACGAGAGGACGCTCATAGCCGTACGAGAGAACCCTTGCACTTCCACGAGAGGACTTCATAACCCCATGAGCAGATACTGGCAGTGCCACGAGGAGGCCTCACATCCCCACGAGAGGGGCCTCATACCCCACAGGACCCTCACGGTAGCACGAGAGGATGCCGACAGTGCCACGTGAGGACACCCCCAATGGAGGACGTCGCACGGCCGCGCCGCGGACACTGGAGCGCGGTGTTATGACGGCAGGCGTGTCCACTGCAACACCTGCCGCGACTTCCGCACCTGTTGCGGAGCGACAGGCCACCGGCGGCGGACGGTGATGACGTCACACTGCAGTGCGGTCGGTGGCGTTTGGCGGTCGTCGGGAACGGCGGCGGAGTTCGCCGAAATGTGCCGTAGTGCCCAGCGTGGCACGCAAAGGAGCGCGGCGCGTCGGACGGACGTCAAGGTCCCCGCTGTCACAAAGAGCGGCCTTGCGAAGCCAATCGTTTGCAAGTAATAGAGGAACGCAAGTGTGTCACAATCGCCACTCCTTTCGTGTGGCGTGTATGAGACGTACGTTGTCTTTGTTATCAGTGGCAGGCGGCCCTGCGTACAATAGCTTTACGGTTGGACAAGTGTGAACCAGGGCAGGCGTGTTGTTTTCCGTACTTCCGGCTGGGTCGTCACCGTTTAATGGTTGGCTCCCTCCCCTTGCCTTGGTGATTTAATAGAGAGCTGACTCTTCAGTGGCCCCTTATAACTAATACACTGTCCAGCCCAGAGTATGTTGTCGAATGTCTCCCGTGGCTCAGGTATCGTCTGGGCGAGCATAGTCTGCGAGATTTCGTTCTCCGGTAAGCAAGGCCCGCAAAACCCGGTCTAAGAGTTAGCATTGTCTGTGAGACGTTCCAGTGTACCCAGTGGGGTGCTGACCAACCGGATGCCGCAGTGGCGAGATACAATAAATGCGACACGATTTAGCACGGCACACGTCAAACGTCAGCGACTACGACACTAAGGGCATCCCACAGAACGATCGAGGCTTGCAAGCTCCTGTGGATGACATGATAGGTCTTCGAAATAGCACATAGTGTGATTGTGCGGAAATCCAACATCGATGTGATATCTTGATACTCGTGATATCACTTGGCGGGCACGAAAACAGCGCCCTTTCACATCGCAACTTCATGAAGAACCTCCGCATCTTGTTGGCACTGATGCGTGGTCGATGCGCCCTAAAACCACAATCACACACACACACGACACTGATGCGTAGGTATACGTAGCCTCGGCTTAAAAAGGCCACCTTTTATAAACTGAAGAAAAAAAAACACGATTTGACACCACGCTCCTTGATATTGTACTTGCTTCATCTTGTTCCTTTTTCGTTTATTTGGTGGTTCACGACGCACTTTATGCACATTCACGGCTAATGGCGCCGCCCACACCGTTTCGCCGGTGGGCCGCGGGATTGGGAAATGTCCTGAGCGGCGCTAGTGTCGAATCCGGGACCTCTGGTATCCATAGGCCGACACCCTAGCCACTCGGCCATTCCCGCCTCACCTGCTTCGCCTGTTCACATACCCACGCGTATCTGGCAGTACCACTGGATGGCTTCAGCTCATCTAGTTAGTTATTAGGGTTTTAGGGCGCATCAACTGCAGTGGTTATACAGCGCCCATTTTCAGCCCATCTAAGAGTAGACGGAGCGGTAAAGTGGCCGTCAGTGAGCACTTTTTCAGCGGTAAAGTGGCCCTCTTTCAGAGCCGTTGTCTTTGAAGGGTAACAGACAACCGAGAAGAGGCCATCCAGCTTTGAATGTCACAGAACATATTCAGGTCACATGACCCCGCATCGTTCAGTAGACTCCGCCCCAGGGTGGGAATTTTGGGCCTCTCCTGGAGTATGGAGACCTAAGGACATTTTATTATCCAGGATTGTGACTGCAAATGTTGAACTTTTTTATTCTCCGAATGAAACGTGCCAATAATGGATGACATTTTGTTTCCAGGATCTCAGTCCAGCTCCAACAATGCAGTTGCCGTTTCCAGTCCATCATACAAATTAGAAGCCTGGACAACAGAACAGAAGAGCATGGCATAGCAGGTCATAAGACATGAAATGCAGGTTGCAGTCAATTGCCCAGGAAGCATATCATGTTATATCAGAATACCTACAAGTTTGTGGTGGTTGTTTGGATTGCATTGTGCATGTGTCAAACATATTGCATGTTATGCATGTGTGTATGAATCTGCCAATATGCTTTGAATAAATACATTAAACTCTGGCTATACCTATATTTATTTTGCCTGGAAGAACTCATATTGAAGGTGAAAGGAAATGACATGAAGGAAATGTTGCTGCAAAATCCCACACATTTGTGGTGGAAACCTTGTTTATATAAAAAGGTACGGATCGCACAGTTACAAACTATGTCCTGGCTCAGTCTAAGCCCCAATCAAGGCCGAACTCGTGGGGGGGTTACTCAGGTAATCGTTGGTGTGCACGATGCCCCCAAATCCGAACGAAACAAAAGCATCGACATAGCATAAAAACAATAGAGAACAAAATAATGTAAATTTCGGAACTAGTTATTACCTCAGCCTATTACTATCCAGGATATTTTCACACTGGCAGGACGGCGGCCCAGCACAATCACTCTGTAACCACAGATGAATCGTCATTCGGCTTGGGCCAATCTCGTCTCATTCTGAATAACAAAGATATGAGGGATTAAGTTTTCGTACGTCTTCATAATTCTGTCGAAATTACTCTTCAGAAGGAAAGATTGGAATATACCACGATTCTTCTTCATAATTCCGGGAAATACTGGCGTTACACCAAAAAATCTCCATTACGAAACCTCTCGTATTGCTGCCATATCTTGCCACCATAGTGGAACTCGAAATATGCACAATGACGTCAAATACTCGCATATCGGACCCGAGGTCCTGTTCTCCAGCCGCATTCCAATCGGAGACTACCGGAGAACGTAATTCTGGACATCTCAGACCGTTTTCAGTAATTCTGTTAATTTCACGAAATAGAGCATTCAATTTGGAATTGAAATGCATAAAATAACACAAGCTAGCGAACTTTATTGATGGCAGAAGACCTATTTTTTGGGAGCCATATAAATGCTTTAAAAAATGCAAAAGACCTTGGGTTACTTCGGTATGAATTCCACCTCAATTCGCAAAACTACAGTAACCCATCAAGAGAAAAGCATCTGAATAGTAGTTTTATCACTTCAGTTACTGCAGTAACTGTGCATGTACGGAGTTTAAACGTTCTCCGGGCCATTTATGGTCACAAATAGACGTCATTTAAAATAGTTACGAAAATCTATCATTTCATCGTTTGACCACACTTGGATACGTCGCCGTTAGGACAGGACAATATCCGTACTAGAGTAGGAGAATTAATAAATTATTTGGACGGTCTCGCCCGATTCATGTTTTGATCTAGGATAAAGACAACGTAATTTCATGATTAGGAACATATATCTTCAGTGTATTGATTCCCATATAACTGAACAAAAAAGGTAACACCGTATTCACGTATGACTTCCTTTTAAAGGCGACAGGAATTGAGGTCAAGCAGCGGTCTTGAAATTGTGTAAATATTGCAGTCATGTTTACACAGCGACCACACTTTGACCGCGCGTTTCGCCTCGTTGCTTTGTCCCCTTCCCTTTGTGCGAAGATCTTTGTCTCGATTGGTTGGGTATACTCGGTTTGAGACAAAGTTTTGAGAGCTTTCCGGAGAAAAACCTAGTAAGTGCGAGTGAATTAAGTGGGCGTGATTGAAGTGACTTAGGGTCCAGTAAAGGGGTGTAAGTATGCTTGTAAGTAAGCGGCTTGTATGCTTTTCAGCAATCATCTTTTTTTGGGCTCCGACACCAGTAGCTTTCTGTTTTTTAGGGGGGGGGGTCCGAGGCCATTTTTTTTTATTCTCGGACTCCGTGGGCAGGAATATCTTCTTTTTCTTGGAGGGCTCCGATACGATTTTTTTATTCTTCGACTCCAGGTCAGCGAACCACTTTTCTCACGCTACTCCGCCCTCAGTCTGCGTGCCCAGCCATATGTGCCACCACTTTCCAGCTCGCGTGCAGCCGTCAAGACACGTGGATAATTCCTCATTGTCCCTCTCTTTGGGACTCGGTTTCTTGTAATACGCGCTCAAGCAGCTCAGTCCCCAATTATCGTGCGTTCACAGACATGCATTCCAAAGCCGAACTGGCACATACAGCTGTTACGCTGCGGCGACGACGGCTTTCCACTCCCACCAGAGGTTGCCGACGTCGGTGCACCCGGCCTGCTGAACAGCTGAGCGGTCCCCATACGCCGTCTGAGCGCCGCGGCGTCAGCTGCGCACTCCACAAGAGCAGATTCCCAGCTGGCTTCAAAGCACAAAGACGGCAACGTGCCACAATACTGTTTTGACGGTGCCCACCAAAATGTTGCGGAATTCCGGAAGCTTTCAAACAAGGGACACGAGTACTTTCCGGCCGGATATCAACACCACTTGCCGCGATTTTTTTCAACAATCTATGCTGTTGCCATCTGAGTCCGGCGAGCCAGGCACGGACTCTACTCAACTTCAGTCACGCAGCACAGTTGCACGTGCAATTCGAACCCTGGTTCTCCCAGATTGAAAAAAAGTGCGGCTTATGCCAAATCTTTAGAACTCTTACAAACAGAAATCGGAAGAAATTTTTTTTGTGCAAAATTTCACCATATTTTCAAATATACTGACTGCGTACCTCTGCAAACTACCAACAGGTTTCTTGGAGCTAGCTGCCAACCTTGAGTCACTTATCTAATCCACCAGGTAAATCATTTAATTGAGTGTGGTGAACGAGGCACCTCTTCACATCCCGGTGAAGCGGCTTTCGCCGCAAGAATGTGACCCCGGCGAGATCAATACGGCCGCAGGCTTCCTCACCAACAGGCATGTGCGGAGTGGCCAATCACTCTAGCACTGCTCACTGATCACTACACTGTACATTGCAGGCACACATACTAGCCCGAGCGGAGTTACTCAGGCGTACAGCCCATCCAGATGAGCAGTTAGCAAACGCCTTTGCAGGTACTCTTCTTTGAGTCACCCGACTCGTGTCAGCGGAACTAACCTTTGAGTTTAATGAATCGTCTCAGTGGAATTGTTAAGCTATTTGCGCCAGGCAGTGGCAAATGCACCTGAAGTTCCCGCCAACCTCTCCCGGGCGCCATCGGGCAGTGTCTTTTTGCATATGAGCGTGTCACACTAACTTTTCGCAACCCGCCCATCCCGTATGTGCTGCCGCCCCGCAATGATTCTTAGATGCAAAAGTCCCCTCAATATATTTTTTGTAATCCAAGGTTTATTGTATACCAACATTCCTGGGGTGTAGGATACGGCCAGGAAAAATGCTGAGAAACGTGCCCATGGGCGAAAACCCATTCAGGTGCCACTTCCGAACAGAAACACAGTTGTATTACATCCAATCTATTAGCAGTAGAGTCTAGAAATTTCGGACTGGTTGGACATCTTTTGTACTTCAATGCAATTCTATCCTCGTCGAAACTGTGCGTGTTGCCATACAAAAGATACCGAAACACATCCACCCATGCACACATACAAGACAGACAACCGAAAATAAGGCTGCATTTTTCTAAAAGATACTCGACTTGCTGACCAAGAAAGGATAACCGTCTATGAATGAACATAATGACCTACAACTCATCATCTTGTATCGGTAGATCACTATATACATGAATGGGGAAGACATACACATTAAAACATGTCCAAAGCAGCCATTATTGATACACCAGCGGGATTCAACCACCTCGCCTGTCTGGACTACCCGAACACAAGAACAGGACCGACAGACGTGCGCGCTCGCCAAACGTCCACCATGGAGATCGTCCTACACATTCGATGAAGCGATACAAAAAGAAATGATTCTACTCTGAGTCGCACTCACCAGCCACACCGAAACGCTGAGGTGGCGGCAAGACCAACGTGCGCCAACTTGCCAGACCGTGGAGGCCAGAGCGGGGCCGGGCGGAGCCGCGGTCAACGGCACCAGGCAGCCAGACATCAAGGTCGAAGAGATGTGTTGGTGAATAAATAAAACCGGGGGCACGCGGGAGCGACCGTGCCACAGGCTCGAACACGCGCGCGCAACACCATCTCTGCGGCGGACTCCCGGCTATTGGCAGTAGAACGTGAGCGTGGCGACCGGGGTGGCTGGTCGGGCGCCGATTTGCGTGATGTCTGCTCCTTAGGCGCGCTCGCCGCGAATCCGCCTGGCCAGCTGAATGTCCTTTGGCATGATGGTGACTCGCTTGGCGTGGATGGCGCACAGATTGGTGTCCTCGAACAGGCTCACCAGGTAGGCCTCGCTCGCCTCCTGCAGGGCGCCAATGGCGGCGCTCTGGAAGCGCAGGTCCGTCTTGAAGTCCTGGGCAATCTCGCGCACCAGCCGCTGGAACGGCAGCTTGCGGATCAGAAGCTCGGTGGACTTCTGGTACCGACGGATCTCACGCAGAGCGACGGTGCCGGGCCTGAAACACGTCACACATAACGTCAGTCCGGAACGTGGGCTCAGGGTTCATGCAACCAGCGCTAAGAATAGTACCATGTCCCATAAAACCACCCCAGAACTCATTAAAATAAAACTACAAACCCTACCCTCGCATGCCATGGTTTGCAAGCTGCTGGCAACTGGTCATGACAACCTTGGCAAAAACATTTGCTGCTAAGGCTATCACCCAGTGCAGGAGACCTTTACAAATTCGTAATTATGTGCCTGAAGATACCCCAGATCCCAAAGTTACAGTCAATTGTTTGCTGTGGTGCCCAGTTTTTGCCAGCAAGTGGCTTCTACTGGTTAACACCACTGGCATGACAATACCTAGTTTTTGCCACCATTTTGCCAACCACAGAATAGAGTGAAATGGATGCATATGTTGCAGTAAATAATCTTCCCAGATAGAAGGAGAGCATGACCTATAGCCAGCCAGCGAGCCAGTAATCCCACTCTTATTTGTTGCCACACTACATACAAGTAGGTTCTCACCTGTAACGATGAGGCTTCTTTACTCCGCCGGTGGACGGCGCCGATTTGCGAGCAGCCTTAGTCGCCAGCTGCTTGCGTGGGGCCTTGCCTCCCGTCGATTTACGTGCAGTCTGCTTGGTACGGGCCATCCTGTCAACAGCTGTACATAGGAAAATGTCATTAACCTTAATAATGCCATCAACAGGACAAAGCATCTGTGAGAATGCAGTGCCAATCAGTGGAAAAGCATAGCATCATACTGCTCAGAATGTCACCTTGATTACCTAGGGCACCCAAATTGTATGTATTAACCCGCACCATCTCTCCAGTCAGATCCTCAAACCCCATCTTGGGGGTGGATAGTAACCCCCCTCTAAAATCCGAACTTAAGCGCCACACGAAAACGAAAGGGGTATCACCAGAAAGCACTCGATGAGTAGGGTCCAGATCCACCCCTCAAAATAATTTTCCCAGTGACATCACCAGGGGGTTAGATTTTCATGACTTTTCACAACTTGCATTATGTTTTGGCTCTGTGGAGTTCATTTTGGGGATATTTGAGAAAAAATGTACTCATAAAAGGACAGCAAAATCGACCAGGGCCATAACATTTTTTGGCCCATTTTTATATTTTTTGAAATTTCAAAATTGAGTTCAATTTTTATTTCATTTTCCTTTTTGAATATATGGAGCAGACCAAGACACATTGTTGGAAGTCCACTTGCCTTAATGAACAATGCTTACTTTAGCCAGAATCTTTAATTTGAACTGCAGTAGGCAAATATGCAAAGTGTAGGTAGTCAAAAATGGGGAAAAATATGAAAAATATATCTGGTACAATTTGTTGCATCCATAAAGATAAGCAAATGCTGAAGGTTTCATTAAAATATCTGTATCCAATAAAGTGACAACTGGTTTAACTTTTTTGAAGGTGATCTCACTTGACCTCACTAACTCATTGACCTTAGATGACATGACTCCAAAATTTTGAAATTGCATGCCAAACTGATGTGAGAAAATGCATGCCAAACTTTTGTGCACCACAACACACTTCATTAAATATCCATGAAAAACCTGAGGGGGTTCAAGATGCCCTGAGACAGGATGGGTTAAGTTGTTTTTGGAACTTCCAGATATTCTTTGATTACCATTTTATGAACAGAATTAATAAGACGCAGTGCCCATAATGAAACATTAATTGTCTTCCCACATCAGGAAGCATCCTAATCCATCTGTTGACAACCCTTTGGCTGAAAATCTTTGTGCCCTACACCCTTACATCCCCAACCTGAATGGATGATCCCTGCATGCATCTGAAAGAGCATCATTCAGACCAGTGTAAAATAATTGGACATGTGGCCTGGAAATTCACAGTTAATGGAATTGTGCTATTTCATCCTTCTCTTAGGTTTTTACCATTTTGCTACATGTGTGGGCAGTCATTATACACACAACAGCTAAAAAGTGTAAAATGCATGTGACTGAAGTGAAAGGCATTCCGCGTTTTTAATCTTTAAGTGGCGATCCTTTATTTTCTTCCAATCTTTAACTATTCCTAAGCAACTTCTTTCTTCATCCACACAGTTAATGGTGAAGTAATTTTAGGACACTGATTCAGACTGACCTGATTTAGCCCCTTAGCAATTTTATATATTCCACATGTCACCCCTTAATCTTCCATACTTCAGTGAGCATGTGTGCAATGTCATCAGCCTTTCTCCATGTTCTAAGTTACCAAGTATATCAAGAGTGGTAACTTTGCACTGCACTTCTTCCAGCAAATTGAAACTTTCTTTCTTAGCAAGGGCTTGTCTGTACAGGCAATTCTTAAGTGGGATCACAGACAATTATTTTTTTAACAACTTCCTTCCTCTGATACATCACTCCTGTAAATTATTTCACACATTCTGACCGTCATGTTCCTAGTGCACATTGTTCCCCCATAAAACAAACAAAAGGGTGTGGTTAGGCTTGGCCTGGTTTGATCAAATTAGGTTTATCAATTTAACTTCCTTACATGTTCAAAAAAAAACTTTTAAAAAACCAATTCCACAAAATGTCCACAATGTCAATTTCAGTTTTTCTCTTAATTTCCAAAACATTAGAAAAAATGATTTGACACTTGGATGAGTGGTCGAATCTCATTACCAACATTCATAAATATTGCATCATAAAAATAAACCACAATTCTAAAACTACCTTAAACTGCAAATTTAATTGTCAGGATATATTACAAGTGTTCTTTTTTATTACTTTTAGTGCTATATTTCACAATTTTATACTCCTTTTTGGTGATAGTATGCCACAAACTGAAAAGTATGTATTGGCAGAACAAACCAGTTGTTGCACCATGTAACCACATACACAAACAGAACAAACCAGTTGTTTCATCTTGTAGCCAGTTGTTGCATCATCTGGAGAAATTGTGTCCAAAAATTCAAAGAACTGTAAATCAGCATTCAAATAATGGTTTCTTGTTAGGTGCGAGATGTTGAAACAAGAACAGTAGGATGTCAAAATTTGCCATGGGATTAGTGTCATTTAAATTTCCTTTTGGTGTCCTTGACTCAAAATTTAGCTAATGGCATGCTTATGATTATCTTATGTCCTCATCCTACCATTTGTTTTCACTCATAATCCAGGAAGAGCTATGTTCTGGATAGCAATACAAGTATATATGCCTAAACTGAAAATGGTATACCATATCAGATTATAGTTAAACCCTTTAACTGAAATTGGGTTGCAGAATGTTCATGTATCACCATCCTTTATCGAGAACATGAACATGCTACTTATGAATGAGATACTGTTAGAAAGGAGATGTGAAGACTTCATAGGCATGCACCATGAAGCAGGATGTTGACTGAGTGTTCAGAAAGTGGTGTATTCCACCATACTTTACAAATAATTTATATCTGCTGTAAATGCACCACCAAACCAAACACCTTTGTTTGCTTCCTGGAGGTAAAATATGTACAACACTTGTCTCATACATCCTTCAACTTCAATAATACCACATTAGCTACCTTCATAAACATAGCATTAGAAAAGAAACCAAAACAATCCAAAAATTGCCTTAGCCTGCAAATTTCATGCCCACCCAGAGTAAATTTACCTCTCTGGGAAAAAGGTATGATAAATTTGTCTTAAAATGTTTATTATTTGGGGATTTTTACTTCAGAATACAATATTCATGAAGGCGACTAAGATGATAGTAACACTTAATTTCCACACAAGTGTTTACTTTTCAGGTTGAGAAAAGTAAGGCCAAATGGGCTTTGAGGTAGCACTGCATAAAAGGAAATGTTTTTTTTAATGCAACACCACCCAACCTATCCCTGGAGAGGAATGAAGTAAAACAAGGAAAATGCTGAACAATGTATGTTCATCAAGTTCCCAAAATGAAAAAGGAACCTAACTCAGCCTAACCTGTCCTGCTTTTTAAATTTTCTTGGAAAATGTTTGTGAAAATGGAAACATTTTGGTATTATTGCACTATAAGGTGGTAACAAGTATGTACATCCACTTGCCTGCACACAGCAAACAAATGGGGCAGGCTTTGGACAAGCTTTAAGTATTACCCCTCATACTTTCTTTATATCAGCAATGCACCAGTCACCATCAGTGAACTACCAGTCAGCTGTTGGCTACATGACCAAAACATACACACCTTCAGCCAAACAAAATTAATAACCACTGAATCACCAGAATACAGCAAAAGGGGAAAACATAACATAACACTAACCCGATTAAACCTAACCGACACAAATATTTGTGGTGATGCCCTTTGGTCATTCAGTGCACCCAGCTGGGTGTGTCTTGGTAAATTTGAATGACATGACCAACATCCCACTGGCAGTCAGCTGATTATGGCTTGGATGCATTGTTGAGATAATTATGGTTTAGGGCACATCAACTGCATTCGTCATGTAGCACACAGCATTGTTGAGATGAAGGAAGTGCAAGGGGTGGTGGTGGATCAGAGTTTAGGGACATATTGACATCAGGGGCCATTTTGTGCCCATAGATGTGTGAGGGGCAATACTTCAAGAATACCCAGGCTTTGCTAGGTTGTTATTATTGGATTTTGTATTATTTAAAAGCAATTTTTATTTCACAGAAAATACATGGTCCCATCATTTGTCATCACAAGCATGGTATTCAGGAGGAAGAAATCAACAGCTTTCAAGACAAATTTACCAGTTACTTTCATACCATCTTATGCTCCTAACTTAAGACCATAGAATAATCCAACCAAACCTAACTCAATTGTGCTTTATGGAGGTAAAATGTGTAAAACCCATGGATCAAACTGCACCTTAGTGCAATAATTCACAAATGGTTTCCAAAAAAGTAAGTAAAAAACCATGGATACTGAACTGCTCTCGCATTGGTGCTGGAGACCAATAAGACCATAAGATTGATTCACGTTTGCACACGTCGTGATGTCATTTGTGTTAGCACCTGCCATTTCAACTTCTTTTTTTACAGATGTGCAACTAAAGAAACCTTCGATGCCTGAAGTCATTCTTTCACTTCCTTCTGTTTGCATGGAAGGGTGGAAAAGCAAGGCAACATTAATTTTCCGACAATCGGCGCCAACCTTTAACAAGGAAGCCATCTTGGAATCCTGAACAAGGTGAATCCGTACCAGGAACGCCAAACTATCGCATGGCGCACAGCCTTGTCAGAGCATGGATACCGATTGTACCCATACATAAATAATCCCAAGCTTACCGAATGCCTTCCAGTGGTCCCTAAAGTCCTCAAATTAAAGCTCTCAGAACTTGTAGTAAACGGCAAAACGACGTCCGACCGCCACGGGAAAGCAGCACTTTCTGATGTCATCGAGTCGCTTCTCTCCGATTGGTGAAAATAAGCGGAATTCTGATTGGTCGCTTCACAGCTGTATGCTCTTCTCATTGGTCAATGCTTTTTACTCAGAAGTCGGAAGAAGTGCAGGGCCAACGGTCCATTTGTTGTTTTACAGATTTGCACTTAATGAATAGTTCAAGATGGTCTTAGTCATTACCAGTATATTTCTTTTTAAATTCAGTACTACAGGAACATCGATTGCTTAAAATAAAATCAGCTTTGACAGCATAAGCCATCCCTGTTCTGATATTGATGAGTGAAGGGCGGGGTGAACATGAGATTATTGTTTTCAGTAGTATTGAAAGGACTGGTTTCCGTAACTCTTGATTTTGATCTTGATAAATGGAATTTTAAGCTGATCTTGCTTTTCTTTCCAATTATCCTCTACATTTTCATTCTCACATCGTCACCGCATATATTAATGCCGGAATTCAGGAAGTTTTGTGGTACGAAAGTAAAATCCCTTCGGAATCACACCTCCCGGCAACAATAATTAATACAGATATAGCGCGCCACCTGCGTTTGCGGTGCATCGTACTAGTGGATGCTAGCAAACTTGAGACCTAGAAGAAATTATTTGTTGTTTTCGTTAGTTTTCTTTCTGAATGGTAAGTTAGGTATCTTAGTCGTTGGCGGACAATTATTTATATTAGTCATGAATGAGACTGTAAGTAAGTGCCTGTTGTTGGGTTGTACCTACTTGCTTCTTTCACGTACGAAATGGTAATATGAGTTTGAGGATGTGGATATAGGAAGTGGTATCTTGTGTGTTTGTTATGTCTACGGTGCGGGCCTGCGTACCTACCTCAGTCTGTGTGTGTGCTGATTACATGATGGTATGTGCAAGGCTATTGTGGCTACATGTCTTCAGTAAGACCTGGTTATGCTCTTTAAAAATGGGTTTAGATCAGTCTCAAGACCAAGAACAGTAAATTTTAAGATTAAGAACAAATTGTATTTGTTGTACTTTAATACAATTGTTTTTGACATCATTGAGGCAATGCAACCATTCATATTCTCTGCAAGTGATTACTTTTAAGTCATCAGAGCTTGATGCAATTCATGATGGCATAGACATGATTCACAGGAAATGTGCTATGATATTAACAGGCACCCTGTAGGGGGGCAAAATCCACCCACCCCTCCAGTTTTTCATAAATAGCTCCAGATTTTACCAGCTGATATATGCCATTGTTTGTGTACCTGATAATATATGACCAGCGCATTGTTTAAAGTTTTTTTTTTTAATTGACAAAAAAAATTCTCAGTGAGGGGTTACTAAATTCAAAAAAAATTATCAGCACCAGACCATAAATATTGGTGCTGATGTGCTTCCATATATTGGCAAAAATGAAGTGTTCTTGGCAAAACTAGCAACTTGTTTGATGTACATTGTCATGCTACATTGTTTCAGTGTCATGTCAGGTCACCAAGGTCAAGTCAGGTTAAGTTTATGACAGGTTAACACACACCCTAGAGGGGGAATGTCAAAATCCACCCAGCCCTCCAATTTTTTGTACATAACTCCATCTTGCCACAGCTGATGTATGCAATTGTTTGAGTACCCGCTTGTAAATTACCTGTGCATTGTGTAAAGTAAAAATTAAAATGGGGCAACAAATTTTCAATTTAGGGGCTGTTAAAGTAAAAACAATTTGCAGTGCCAGACCACAAAGATCGGTATTGGTGCGCTTCCCGTATATTGGCAAAAGGGAACTGTTCTTGATAACACTAGTGACTTGTGTGATGCATTTTGCTATGCTATATAATTTACAAGTCATGTTAGGTCACCGAAGTCAGGTTAGGTCATGCTCATGACAGGCTAATAGAGCCAAACTTGGTCAACTGGAATGTTGTCAAAAATGCAAATAGCTATCATGTGATTGGTGTCACTTGACATGTTACTCCCTACACATCCCAAAATATATTGTTTGTCATTGTGTACCTAAGCATTTCCATACTTTATTCATGTATTTCATTCATTTCTTTGTGAAGCAGATTGTGCCGACCCACCCAAGGGAGCATTCAGGTGGGCAGCCCAGTTCCGGTAACTGGAGCTGGTAATGACCTGCTAAAGTGCTCCTATATAGGTCACCTGAGGTGAAATGGTGGATCTGGCATCTGTATTGCATCATTAGTAATCTCCAAAACATCATTAATGTCAATTTTTGAGTATTTAAACACAATCACAGTAATTCATAACAATGACAAGCCAATTCGCACAAAGCCAGAAAATTGTGCTATTTTGACCTCATGGGACCCTGAAGATATTGACCTAAGGGCATGCAATTTGCACACAATAGAGTTCACTATCATACCCATCCACCCTGCAAATTTTGTTGCTCTAGCCTCAGTAGGAGCTGAGATCATAGGGTGGGCAGACTCTGCCCCTCCAGTGTGCATAATTTTCCGAGGCCTTCCAGGGTGCATGTTAACGTATTTGATCAGTTAACACTGCAAACATTTACTTACCTTAATGGGCTTGTCCATTTGTACCTTGATTGTGTTGGACTGACCTGCACAGAGCTTGGATGGCTGCTTATAAATCATTGATGCTTCAAGGTTTAGTTAATTTTGTGGCTGTGGAATTGTTTAAATAAAAAACAAATTGAGTATGTAACTTTGCTGGGAATGATGCTGTGTTGTCATAATTTTTTATAGACTTGCATGATTGTCTCAAAAGAAAGCTTAATAATTATGTGAGATACTGGAATGCAACCAACACACCACAAAGCTAAACTTGTGCTGATGTGTGGCATGCCCTGCATGTGGCCATGTCTGGTTTGTCTGCTGATGTTTGCTGAGTGTTCTGCTTGTAATCAAGAGTTTAAAAATTGCATATGAATAGGTTGATCATGGGCAAACAATAAAACAGCCTAGCCAAACCTAACATGGACTAAGATAACAGCATAATATGTGTAATATGTTATAGCATACTATAATTTAACCTAACCACAAACCAAAATTATTCCAAACATACTTTTTGACCACAACATCAAACCTTGGTGACATTGCTAGCGTGGCCATTAACAGCACTGCAAGGAACTTCCTGCCTTGGTTGAAGTTTATCTGGCTGCAAATATTCCTTGCAAAGAAGACAAATATCACCAGTATGCTTCAGAGCTTAGCCAACTCCATATTTGGGTGGGTTGTCTATCCACCTCTGACTCCAAAGTATGCACCTTCAGTAAGATCTTGTTGGTGTGAAGGTTGCCAGAGGTGCAGCTATGGTGTCATATGTACAGTGGTTGGTGCTGGGATGGGTGCCTTTTCTGGGTATGCTGACCCCACTGTCACTTGACACACTACTTTGTAAATAGAGTTAAGAAAATCACAATAATTTGACAAAACCACAAAACTATAGTGTGCCACATTTGTCTAGGATTGATTCAAATGGTGTGGTTGGAGGTGTGGGTGGTTGTTTGTACTTCCACCAGCATCAGCTGACTGCCAGTAGTGAGCTGTTGGTGAAGTCACTCAAATGTACCAAGAGAAGTATCCAGCCTGGTGCATTGAATGAACCCCGAAGGAGCATTACCACGGATATTTTGAAGGAGTTTATGTGGTATCAGTGGCATCAGCAGGATAACCTAACCTAATATAACACCCCTTGGTTCATCCAGTATACCTGGCTGAAGGTTTTTCTTGGCATGTTTGAGTGATGCAGCCAACAGTTGATGGGCAATCAGCTGATGGTGAATTAGATACCTTCTTGACATAAAGAAAGTGTGAGGGATACTACTTGAATGTAAAAATGTTGCCATCTTGGTGACTTTTCACTTGGTGAGCCTCATCAAGCCATTTGCCATTCCTTCATTTGCCATACCTCCATGTGTCTCCATGAAACATGATGGGAACCTAAGATGTGAACTTGCTTACCTACGATGTCATCATAGGTGATCAAATTTAGTGTTGGACAGAATGTTGTTATTCAGTAAATGGCTTGCTAATTATCCACACCATATCTCTGTAATTTCAGAAAGAACAGACAAAGGTGAAAGATGATGAAGGATACTCTGATTAGCACAATAGTGTAGTATGCTCACTACATTATGCTGAGTATAGTATAGTATAGTAATGGTGCTGAAGGTTAAGAAAAAAGTTGATCTTATTTTTTAATTGGGGTTGATGGAGGAGCAAAACAGACATGATCAACAAATGTAATGTATGAATAATAAATGGTTACCAGTAGTGGTCCCAGTACAGCAAAGCATCATCACATGCTAGTCATTGGCCTGCTATGCAAACTTGTAGCCTTGGAGTTGTTCGCGTCTTGAGAACTGCCGTGGAAAGTTTTGGCAGGGTGCAGCTCCCAGCTGGCCGCGCATATGTTTCGGGGGTGGGTGGGGGCCTGTCAAGCTCCAGGAGGTGATGTCTCATCTGCTATGTAAGTAGTCTGACAGAGAAACCCATGTTGGTAATGTTCAGTTTGGGGGTGGTGTCACCCACCCAATTGTCGTTTCTTGCTGCGTTATAACAGGCACGGGGTGTACCAAAAGCCGATCGTTTTTGGCTAATAATTGTTCAGGATTAAGATATTTGTGTGTGGGGAGGAGAACGATTGATGCACTCAACCACAAATGGGCACAAGTCTTCAGCTGGCGCTACTGGCGCTGGTCATTGCACGCGGCATTCATGGCTGTGCCCAGCTCCGTCAGCTCCGGCACGTCACAGATCTGCAGACAGTGTGATGGGCCGGGCGCGTGCGCCACTCGGTCCAGTGACTATCCATCGGATGCTTCTATTGCCCCATGGATGTATCTAGCTTGGCGTTGACATCAGTGGTGTCATCAAACTAAGCCCAGTTCACTATCAATAGGTCTAAATGGAGCTAATCGCAGTTGGTTTCATTGCACGGTTGTATGATGCATTCTGTACAGGGCTGGAGATCTTTCACGAAATTAAGGGGATTCCTTATTCCAATTCCTTATTTTCAAGACCTGTTTTCAGACTGAGTAGGGAAGAATGACAACTTAATATTGCCAAAGTACCAAATCAGGGAGTTCCAGATCCAAGCAATCCAGTGGGCCAGGATGGCAGGCACCAGTCTGTCGCCAGATGCAGCCATTGTGCTGTGTTGCAGGTGCTGGTGTGATGTAGCCATCATGATGTGTTGCAGGTACCTGTGTGATATAGCCATTGTGTAGTGTCACAGGTGCTGGTGTGATGTAGCCATTGTGTAGTGTCACAGGTGCTCGTGTGAAGTAGCCATTGTGCTGTGTTGCAGGTGCTGGTGTGATGTAGCCATCATGATGTGTTGCAGGTACCTGTGTGATGTAGCCATTGTGTAGTGTCACAGGTGCTGGTGTGATGTAGCCATTGTGTAGTGTCACAGGTGCTGGTGTGATGTAGCCATTGTGCTGTGTTGCAGGTGCTGGTGTGATGTAGCCATCATGATGTGTTGCAGGTACCTGTGTGATGTAGCCATTGTGTAGTGTCACAGGTGCTGGTGTGATGTAGCCATTGTGTAGTGTCACAGGTGCTGGTGTGATGTAGCCATTGTGCTGTGTTGCAGGTCCAGGTGTGATGTAGCCGGTGTGCCATGTCGCAGGTGCAGGTGTGCTGTGTCACAGGTGCTGGTGTGATGTAGCCATTGTGCTGTGTTGCAGGTCCAGGTGTGATGTAGCCGGTGTGCCATGTCGCAGGTGCAGGTGTGCTGTGTCACAGGTGCTGGTGTGATGTAGCCATTGTGCTGTGTTGCAGGTCCAGGTGTGATGTAGCCGGTGTGCCATGTCGCGGGTGCAGGTGTGATGCCACTGGGCCGGCACGGCCGGCGACGGTCGGGGGCCGCATGCTGACGGCGGCCGTCGGTGTCGTGCCGTTGACGCCGCTCCGGCTGTGGCGCCGTCTGTCGAGGTCAGCGTCGCTGCGCTGGCTGTCGACCTCGAGGCGCCGCCGCCCCCGCCTCCGCCCCGACGGTTCCCCCTCCGCAGCCGCCATGCGGGTGCTCAACGTGGCGGAGAAGAACGACGCGGCCAAGAGTTTGGCCGGCATCATGTCGGCCGGCAGCGCCCGCATGGTGAGTGCTGAGGCTCTGAGGAGATGGGTGCTGACACTCATAGAGAAAGTACTGAGGCTCTGAGGAGACTGGTGCTGAGACTCGCAGGGTGGGGTTGACGTTCCGAGGAGATGGGTGCTGAGGCTAGCGGGGTGATTACTGGGAACCTAAGGATAGGTGCTGATGTGTTGGGGAGGGAGGTTACCGAGGTCCTGAGAAGTGGAGCGCTGGCTACCTGAGGAAAGTGGTGCCTGCGGAACTCATAAGGAGTTGTGCTGAGATCTGGAAGAAAGGTGTGCTGTCATCCTGAAGATTTGGGTGCCGTGATTCTGAGGATTATGGGTATTGAGGTCCTGAGGATCAGTGGTACCGAGGTCCTGAGGATGATGTGTACCGAGGTTCTGAGGATTATGGATGCAGGGGTCCTGAGGATTATGGGTACCGAAGTACCGAGGACTGAGTGTTCTGAAGTCCTAACGAAAGTAAGGTGAGGTTCAGAAGATTTACATGTGGTGATGATGTGAGGATAGGGCAGTAATCGCTGTATTATAAATTATTATATTTGGATATAGTTATTGTTGATCAAGGATTAGTGCGTGTGATCACATATGGTGAGGATCAAGGTGGTCGATTCCATTCCTGTGTTGCATTGTGTGGGGTCGGTAATGTTGCATGTGGTGAATGGAAGTCATGCACCGGGTTCACGGATGGATGGTCCAGGCTATTTTTCTCCAAGGCTATTTTTAATGCACATCAGTGATAAAATATTCGTGAAATAGGGTGGGGTATATCACTTTCTGAATACTCAATCGACATCCTTCTCCAAGAAGTATTGACATCCTGCTCCTCGATGCATGTGTATGAAGTCTTTGTGTCTCCTTTCTAACAGTATCTCGTTTATATGTACCATGTGTATGTTCTCGATGAGAAATAGTGATATACGAGGATTTTGCAATGCAATGTCAATTAAAGTGATTACCTATAATGTGATCTGGCATACAATACCAGTGTATAACATAGTTGTTATTCTCTAACATAGTTATTATTCCGTATATAGCTCTTAAATTATGCCTATCAAAACAAATGATGAATGTATAGTCATAAGTAACTAAACCATTAGCTCAAATTTGAGTATGAGACATCAAAAGCATTTCAAATGACACTAATTCTGAGGTAAATTTCGACATCCTACCGTGCTCGTTTCGACATCTCACACCTAACGAAAAACCATTATTTTAACCCTGGTGCACATACACACACAGACCCACGCAAACACACAGGACTCTGACAAGCATAGCTTTGGTGATGTTATGCCAAATAATCGGTCCTTGGGAACTTCCGGTCTGGAGACATGTAAAGTTAACGTCACTGGGAGATATGGCATGTATATCTCGGCGTGCGGATAGGCAGCGAAAACTATTATCTGTTTTGCCTGGGCTATATGTAGGACAAGTAATGTCGGGACACGTGCTGTTGCCAGGGTGCATACTTGTGCATTTCTTACCGGCTTGCAGCCCTGACTTGCTGCCTTTTGCACGCGTCTTTGACGATGGCATGTGACGTGTTCTTCAGCGCGAGGGTCTCTCAAAGTTCAACAAGATCTACGAGTTCAACTACGAGCTACAGGGCCAGCGCTGCCTGATGCTCATGACCTCGGTGTCGGGACATCTGCTCAACTACGAGTTTCCGGCCAGCTACAGGTCCGTGTCCACCACCAACTTGGCTCGACTGCGGTGGGCAGGTAGCTTGAGTCACAGGTTGATTGTACCCCGGTAGCTCATGGGTACCAAAGATCCCGGGTTCCACTCTAGCGCGGCATTTCCCAATCCGCGGCCCACCGGCGAAACAGTGTGGGCGGCGCCATTAGCCGTGAATGTGCATAAAGTGTGTTGTGAACCAACCAATAAATAATTAATAATACCCCGGTAGCTCAGTTGGTTGTACCCTGGTACAGGAGTGGCCTGCACTGGTCTCCCCTGTCCGTGCAAACCAGGATTCAAGTCGTTTCACGCCATCGCATTTCGTCCCCGACTGGCAGGGTCAGTTGGCAACTGGCACGATAAGGTCTGGGACGACCTACCGAGGTGGCGGTGTCGGTGCGTTGACGGCACGTTAATCTTTCGGTCGCAATTCTGCCGTTGGACTGAAATTCATGGATCGGTCGGTCGGTTATTGGCTTTACGACACATCGACCGTTGAGTCATGTAGCGTCGCCAATCTCTCACGCCGATCGGTCGCGGGCGAAGAGCAGCGACAGGTGAGACTCGAACCCACAACCTTTCGATTGTGAGACGGGCAACTTACCCCTAGACTACTCGTCCCAAATTCATGGATCGGGTGGTGTGGCCAGGGTTCACCAACCACCTCTGCTTGGCAATATCATCCTAATCCATAAAGCCACCCCAACAATAATTCGGGATAAATTTCTTCTTTTCATAATTCCGGCTCACTGTTCACACACTGCTAGATCGACATTCGGAAGCGTGTGACTGCGCTTCGGCCATCCACTTTGTTCTGTGGCCGGGGGAGACGCCGAGGGAGCCCACCCTGCCTTTGTACGAGTCGTAAAGTCTGCCGCCAGGAATCAGTGGCGGTGGTGACCGAGTGGTTAAGGTGTTGAGCTGTGGGTACCAAAGGTCACGCGTTCGACACTCACCACTCGGGGCACACCGCACTTGCACAAGGTGAACTTGGACACCCTGCAGTCACGCGAGACCGTGAGCCCAGTGTGGGTCGACTGGTCGCGCCTCTGCGCTCTGCCCGTCTCGACTGTATTGCCTGCGGCTGAGGTGGCAGGGCCCGGCTGGGAGCGGCCGGCAATACGGGCCTGGCCTGGCTCGCCGTGCGTGTGTGCGGACGTGCGGGTGGTGGAGGTCCAGCAGTGACGGTCTGTGTGTGTGCGTGTGTGACGCCACATGTAACGGAGAGACTGTGCGGCGGTGTGACTGCGACACCATGGTGACGGTGTGACACCGTGTGTGACTGTGAGGTGGAAGTCCGATCGTGCCCAGTCACGTCCACCGTGCGGACGGTAGCCGTTCATCGCGTCCAGGCCCTAACCGGGTGTGAAGGACACTGAGCGGACGTCCAGGCCCTTGTCCTGTTTGTAGGACGGCGCTGAGCGGGCATCGAAGCCCTAGTCATGTCTGTAAGACTGCACCGAGCAGACGCCCAGACCCTAGCCCTGTATGTAGGACTGCACTGAGCAGACGTCCAGACCCTAGCCCTGTCTGTAGGACTGCACTGAGCAGACGTCCAGGTCCAAGCTGTGTGTAGGACTGCACTGAGCAGACGTCCAGACCCTAGCCCTGTCTGTAGGACTGCACTGAGCAGACGCCCAGACCCAAGCTGTGTCTGTAGGACTGCACTGAGCAGACGCCCAGACCCTAGCTCTGTCTGTAGGACTGCACTGAGCAAGCGCCCAGACCCTAGCTCTGTATGTAGGACTGCACCGAGCGGACGTCCAGACCCTAGCCCTGTCTGTAGGACTGCACTGAGCAGACGCCCAGACCCTAGCCCTGTCTGTAGGACTGCACTGAGCAGACGCCCAGACCCAAGCTGTGTCTGTAGGACTGCACTGAGCAGACGTCCAGACCCAAGCTGTGTCTGTAGGACTGCACTGAGCAGACGTCCAGACCCAAGCTGTGTCTGTAGGACTGCACTGAGCAGACGTCCAGACCCAAGCTGTGTCTGTAGGACTGCACTGAGCAGACGTCCAGACCCAAGCTGTGTCTGTAGGACTGCACCGAGCGGATGTCCAGACCCAAGCTGTGTCTGTAGGACTGCACCGAGCGGATGTCCAGACCCTAGCCCTGTCTGTAGGACTGCACTGAGCAGACGTCCACACCCTAGCCCTGTCTGTAGGACTGCACTGAGCAGACGTCCAGGTCCAAGCTATGTGTAGGACTGCACTGATCAGACGTCCAGACCCTAGCCCTGTCTGTAGGACTGCACTGAGCAGACGCCCAGACCCTAGCTCTGTATGTAGGACTGCACCGAGCGGACGTCCAGACCCTAGCCCTGTCTGTAGGACTGCACTGAGCAGACGTCCAGACCCAAGCTGTGTCTGTAGGACTGCACTGAGCAGACGTCCAGATCCTAGCCCTGTCTGTAGGACTGCACTGAGCAGACGTCCAGACCCAAGCTGTGTCTGTAGGACTGCACTGACAGACGTCCAGGCCCTAGCCCTGACTGTAGGACTGCACTGAGCGGGTGTCGCCCTGTTGTGACGCGTTTGGTAGTCGGAGGCAGGACACAGCAGGATATTGCCGTGTTCCTACCGGAATGAGTATAGGCCGTGCACCAGTCGCTACAGCAGGCACGGAGTATCAGTGGGTGTTCAATATTGCCGTACACCTACGGGAGTCCGTACAGGGTGATGGCACTACCCTCCACGGCAGACAGGGCTCAGGTGACCGGCTGACCGGCTGCTCTGTTGGCAGGAATTGGATGAGCTGCAGTCCGGTGGCGCTGTTCGACTGCCCCGTGGTGAAGCAGTGCAGTCCGAACTACGAGCCCATCAAGGTAACGGTCGTCACCGGCAGATGTGCCGCCGGTCCGGGAGGGTCGAGGTGTCACCAGGTGTGTCAATGGCTCTGGTGTAGCAAGGGCCTGGGTGTCAGCAGGTCTGTTCACAGCTCTGGTGTAGGGAGGGTCATGGTGTCATCAGGTGTGTTCGCGGCTCTGGTGTAAGGAGGGTCATGGTGTCATCAGGTGTGTCCACGGCTCTGGTGTAGGGAGGGTCATGGCGTCATCAGGTGTGTCCACGGCTCTGGTGTGTGGAGGGTCAGATGTCAGGTGTGTCCACGGCTCTGGTGTGGGGAGGGTCAGATGTCAGGTGTGTCCACGGCTCTGGTGTGGGGAGGGTCACACGTCAGGTGTGTCCACGGCTCTGGTGTGTGGAGGGTCAGATGTCAGGTGTGTCCACGGCTCTGGTGTTGGGAGGGTCAGATCTCAGGTGTGTCCACGGCTCTGGTGTGGGGAGGGTCACATGTCAGGTGTGTCCACGGCTCTGGTGTGGGGAGGGTCACACGTCAGGTGTGTCCACGGCTCTAGTGTAGGGAGGTGTCAGACGTGAGGTATGTCCACGTCTCTGGTGTGGGATAGACCGTGGATTCCATGCTCGGTTACTTTCAGATAAATATCTTTGCTTGTTACCGGCGATGAATGATTGCATGAAGATGGTGACGCTTGGTATCGATTACGTTGTTTGCTTACCAATTTGACGGTCGGTTCACATATAATATTTAGTATGTGCCAGTTGCGTGCTACAGCTGTGTACGTCTATATCGAACCTGGCGCTGATACCGCCAGGCACCGCCCTGCTTGGGACAGCCATGGATGCCATGGGTGACTGGCCTGTCTGAGACTGCCATGGATGCCATGTGTGACTGCCGTGTCTGAGACTGCCATGGATGTTATGGGTGGCTGCCCTGTCTGTGACAGGGAAAGGAGACTGACGCTGACCATACTGCTGCAGAGGACACTAGAGAGGGAGGCGGCAGGGTACCAGTTGCTGGTGATCTTGCCATGTTGTGACAGGGAAGGGAGACTGACGCTGACCATGCTGCTGCAGAGGACACTGGAGAGGGAGGCGCCCAGGTGCCAGTTGCTGGTAATCTGGACAGATTGTGATAGAGAGGGAGAGAACATCGGGTTCGAGGTGATTGACGTCTGCAGAGCGGTCAATCCGCGGCTGCGCGTGCTCAGGTGAGGTGGGGTGTTGGTGCTGCCACCAACGCGCACGCGGGAGACTATTGGTACGACCGTCGACCCAAGCCGGTGTTCGGTTAGCACTTGCTGATGCCAGGTGTTTGAATGCTATCGCCCGGATGTGACCGGTGTTGTGTTCTTGCTGGCGGAAAGGCAAACCGGGTTCAATTTGTCCTTTGTAATCCTGGAGGCAGAGAGGAAATGTTCGTGGTAATCGAATACAGAGAGGATGTTTTTCCTCCAGCCTGTGACATAAGAATCTCAGCTTACACTTTCCAGCGAATGTTGAATGCTTTTTCACAGACCAGTGTCATTATCCAGCCGCGCCATTTAGTCTCCAAGTGAGAACAATGGGAGGATAATTATCGCAAGAAGATAATGTTCTGGATGCCAAAGATCCTGGTGCAGCCTATTTTCCATCCCTGGAGATAATCACCAGAGGGTTGCTCACGATATGATTTCATAGTGCGGTGTTGTCATCTCTGGGTGTTTTGTGCCGCGCGGTGGGCTGGCGGCTGACGCTCAGCACGTGACAGCTGGTGGTCGACAAGTAATGGCTGACGCTCAGCACGGGACAGCTGGTGGTCGACAAGTAATGGCTGACGCTCAGCACGGGACAGCTGGTGGTCGACAAGTAATGGCTGACGCTCGGCACGTGACAGTTTGTGGTCGACAAGTAATGGCTGACGCTCGGCACGTGACAGTTTGTGGTCGACAGGTTATGGCTGACGCTCGACACGTGACAGCTTGTGGTCGACAGGTAATGGCTGACGCTCGGCACTTGACAGCTTGTGGTCGACAGGTAATGGCTGACGCTCGGCACGTGACAGCTTGTGGTCGACAGGTAATGGCTGACGCTCGGCACGTGACAGTTTGTGGTCGACAGTTGACAGCTGGTGGTTGACAGTTGACGACTGACTGTGGTCGTGCCCCCAGGGCACGTTTTTCTGAGATCACTGCCCCATCAGTACACCGTGCGGTGGCCCAGCTGCAGGAGCCGGACGGTAGGGCAAACTCCGCGGTCGACGTCCGGCAGCAGCTCGACCTGCGCATAGGTGAGTCATAACGTCCGGCAGCAGCTCGACCTGCGCATAGGTGAGTCATAACGTCCGGCAGCAGCTCGACCTGCGCATAGGTGAGTCATAACGTCCGGCAGCAGCTCGACCTGCGCATAGGTGAGTCGTAACGTCCGGCAGCAGCTCGACCTGCGCATAGGTGAGTCACAACGTCCGGCAGCAGCTCGACCTGCGCATAGGTGAGTCACAACGTCCGGCAGCAGCTCGACCTGCGCATAGGTGAGTCATAACGTCCGGCAGCAGCTCGACCTGCGCATAGGTGAGTCACAACGTCCGGCAGCAGCTCGACCTGCGCATAGGTGAGTCATAACGTCCGGCAGCAGCTCGACCTGCGCATAGGTGAGTCATAACGTCCGGCAGCAGCTCGACCTGTGTATGGGTGAGACAACGTCCGGCAGCAGCTCGACCTGTGTATAGGTGAGTCACAACGTCCGGCAGCAGCTCGACCTGCGTATAGGTGAGTCACAACGTGCGGTAGCAGCTCGACCTGTGTATAGGTGAGACAACGTCCGGCAGCAGCTCGACCTGTGTATAGGTGAGACAACGTCCGGCAGCAGCTCGACCTGTGTATAGGTGAGTCACAACATCCGGCAGCAGCTCGACCTGCGCATAGGTGAGTCACAACGTCCGGCAGCAGCTCGACCTGCGCATAGGTGAGTCACAACGTCCGGCAGCAGCTCGACCTGTGTATAGGTGAGACAACGTGCGGTAGCAGCTCGACCTGTGTATAGGTGAGTCACAACATCCGGCAGCAGCTCGACCTGCGCATAGGTGAGTCACAACGTCCGGCAGCAGCTCGACCTGCGCATGTGTGAGCCGCAACCAGGCTTGTAACAATAGGCTGTTCCTGGGTTCTGTAGTTTTATCGGCTTTAGCCGCGGTACTCGCGTAAAGTAGGCTTAATCTCGGTTCAAAGGATGGGGTTTGCGGCTTCGCTAGCCATTCGTACAGCGCAGCACACCACCTATGTAGGTGGCGTGGCATTTGTTTTCAAGAGCCACACGAGGGCCCAGTTGTGGGCAGGTCACGATGTCACTCAGCCGACAACAGTACGCTTGTCAGTGGCACACTCAGGCCAGTCCCGGAGGAAGGAATTAGCCAGTCGCAAATGAAAGGCAGGTACCGGCGCTAGAAAACTTTCGATAGGACGAGAGAAACTGGCCTCGTGGGGGTTGTATTTTCACCGCATGTGCTGCGCACCTGGAGACCCACGATCCGGCTCTGGCCCTCGACCGTCCGGCGCTCGTAGTGGCGGCTCGTGCCGGCCGCTTCCTCGTGCGGCTGGACATTCAGCTGCATTTGTAACCGTCGGCGGGTGTATGGCGGCTCTGTCCGCCTTCGATGTGCCTGGTGAGAGATGATGCCTGCGGTGCAGCCGTGAGCCTCCTTCGCGTGCACCGAGTGGCGTGCGGGGCGATGACGTCACACGTGCGACATGTGACGTGACACGTGCTGCGCGTCCGGCAGGCGCCGCGTTCACGCGGTTCCAGACGCTGCGGCTGAGGAAGGTGTTCCCGTCCAGTCTGGCCGACCGGCTGGTCAGCTACGGCAGCTGCCAGTTCCCGACGCTAGGCTTCGTCGTCGAGCGATACAAGGCCATCCAGAACTTCATACCGGAGATGTTCTGGAAGATTAAGGGTGGGTGGGACTGCCTTCAGACGGTGGCCTGAAGTGTAATTGAAGCGCGTACGGTAATGTCCCGAGGGAATCCTTGTCACGAACAGAGGTTGGTGGATTCAGGTGGGTGTTAGGGGTGTTCAAGTTTAGGTTGGTATTTTGAGTGTTCAGGTTTATGTGGGTATGTGGAATGTTCAGATTTAGGTGGGTATTTTGGGTTCAGGTTTAGGTGGGTATTTGGAGCCTTCAGGTTTAGGTGGGTATTTGGTGTGTTCATGTTTAGGTGGGCATTTAGAGTGTTAATGTTTAGGTGGGTATTTGGAATGTTCAGTTTTGGTGGGTATTTGGGGTGCGGTATTCGATGCTGGTGGGAGACTCGTGATCTCAGACACCCTCGATAAGTATTTCTGCAGAGTCAGGAGGTACGATGGGCATGATCCCAAAAATACATTTTGATCTTGCACTTAAGGGGTTGAAAACCATTGTTAAGGGGATGGTACAAACGTGGAATATTGAGGTAGAAAGACATGCCTTAGTAAGTGGTATTGTACCCCTGATCTATGATGCGGTAAAACCATTGAGGAAGCAAGTTCATCCAACTGATTCAAAATATAGATGTATTGCTTAAGTTCTTAAAATGTTATAAATCACATGCATTTTTCAGATGACATTTTCTTCTTTGAAGTAGTCAAGTGCATTGATATGTTGAAAGTGGCAGGAAAAGGCGGGATATAAAAGTTATCTAGGCGATTTGGAGGCAGGAGTGGTAAATTACTCCCAGTTATGTGCCGTTTTCACTTCTGTCCCGAAATCGTGGGCCACTGAAAATGCGCCATGTAAAATAATGTGCGCACATTTTTCCTGTCATCTCAGCTGACGTTTGTTCCCGTATCCTGCCCCCATTGACCTCCCGCATAACGCCTGGTGTGGGTCACCACGACTGACCTTGTCTGGGGGCACGACTGACCTTGTCTGGAGGCACGACTGACCTTGTCTGTGGGCACGACTGACCTTGTCCGGAGGCATGACTGACCTTGTCTGGAGGCATGACTGACCTTGTCTGGGGGCATGACTGACCTTGTCTGGGGGCGCGACTGACCTTGTCTGGAGGCACGCCTGATGTCGACCGGTCCCGCATGACCGTGATGACCCTGGTGCTGTCGGCAGTGCACCACACGCTGGAAAGTGGAACGGTGGAGTTCGGCTGGAGGCGATTCCGGCTGTTTGACCAGCTGTGCTGTGAGGTGAGGTGATACGCCCTGCGCGGGTGGTCACATGGCCCGGGAGTGGCGGTGGTGTGATCATGTGTAGGCCCGGGAGTGGCGGTGGTGTGATTATGGGTGGGCCCGGGAGTGGCGGTGGTGTGGTTAATGTGTAGGCCCGGGAGTGGCGGTGGTGTGATCATGTGTAGGCCCGGGAGTGGGGGTGGTGTGGTTAATGTGTAGGCCCGGGAGTGGGGGTGGTGTGGTCATGTGTAGGCCCGGGGTGGCGGCGGTGTGATCATGTGTAGGCCCGGGAGTGGCGGTGGTGTGATTAATGTGTGGGCCCGGGGGTGGCGATGGTGTGATTATGTGTGAGCCCGGGAGTGGCGGTGGTGTGATCATGTGTAGGCCCGGGAGTGGGGGTGGTGTGGTCATGTGTAGGCCCGGGGTGGCGGCGGTGTGATCATGTGTGGGCCCGGGGTGGCGGCGGTGTGATTAATGTGTGGGCGCGGGAGTGGGGGTGGTGTGATCATGTGTAGGCCCGGGAGTGTCGGTGGTGTGATTAATGTGTGGGCCCGGGGGCGGCGATGGTGTGATTATGTGTGAGCCCGGGAGTGGCGGTGGAGTGATTATGGGTGGGCCCGGGAGTGGCGGTGGTGTGATTATGTGTGGGCCCGGGAGTGGCGGTGGTGTGATTAATGTGTGGGCCCGGGAGTGGCGGTGGTGTGATTAATGTGTGGGTCCGGGAGTGGCGGTGGTGTGATTAATGTGTAGGCCCGGGAGTGGCGGTGGTGTGATTAATGTGTGGGTCCGGGAGTAGCGGTGGTGTGATTATGTGTGGGCCCGGGAGTGGCGGTGGTGTGATCATGTGTAGGCCCGGGAGTGGCGGTGGTGTGATTAATGTCTGGGCCCGGGAGTGGCGGTGATGTGATAATGTGTGGGCTCGGAAGTGGTGGTGGTGTGATTATGTGTGGGCCCAGGGTGTCGGTGGTGTGGTTATGTGTGGGCCCGGGAGTGGCGGCGGTACGATTCTGTATGGAGCTGAGTGTGTCGGTGTGTTTACGTATGGCATTCGATGTGTCGGTGGTGTTTATGGATCTTGGTGCGAGTGTGTGTGTGTGTGCTTCCGTACTGGACCCGACGTGTCGGTGGTGTGATTCCTGAGTGCGTGGCGGCGGTACCTCTCTGTAGATGCCTGGTCGTACTGGACTCGATGTGTCGGTAGTCGGTGGTGTGATTCTGTATGGACCTGAGTGCGTGACGGCGGTGCCCCTCTGTAGGAGCCTGGTCGTACTGGACTCGATGTGTCGGTAGTCGGTGGTGTGATTCTGTATGGACCTGAGTGTGTGGCGGCGGTGCCCCTCTGTAGGAGCCTGGTCGTACTGGACTCGATGTGTCGGTAGTCGGTGGTGTGATTCTGTATGGACCTGAGTGCGTGACGGCGGTGCCCCTCTGTAGATGCCTGGTCGTACGAGTTGTATGTGTCGGTTCAGTTATAAATTATTCGTGAAATAAGGTGGGATATACCACCTATTGAACAATGAGGAGACATCCATCTCAAAGAAGTATCGACATTGTGCCTCTTCATCTGTGGGTGTGGAGTCTCCATGCCTTGTTTCTAATGGTGGCTTGTGTAAATATCATGCTCACCGTTACATATTGTGATACATAAACACGTTGTGCCTGACGTGATTTTAAGTAGAGATTGCACATGATATGGTGCACTGTTTAATGAAATTGGCTGATAGTATGACATTTTATTATTCTCATTAATATAAGCATCTCTATATTAGGCGTCTCCCAAGATAAACGTAGAAGATGCACATAAGCAGCGTATTGGTTCAAAATTTCGTTTCGAGGAGTTAAACGATATTCTGAACGACATCGTTTCCCTGGGGGAGTTCGACATCTTGGTGTGATGCCTGCATGCTTCTGTACGGACCGGCGTGCGTGGCTTGTATGTTTTGGTATGGACCGGAATGTGTTGTTGCCCGTGTCCATGTACATACATTTTCACATAAATTTCACACACATAATTTTCACATGTACATACATTTCACATAAACCAGGTGCATTGGTTACGTTCCTGTGCTTGGGTGTGTCGGCCGTGCGTTCTGTGGGTACCTGTACATGTCTATCTAAGTGTCAGTTGGTGTGTTTCCGTATGGATCTGGTTGTGTGCTTCTGTGTGGATATTGTTGTGTTGGTTGGGGTGTTTCCGTGTATGCCTGGTTGGTGTGTTTCCATGTCGACCTGGTTCTGTCGGTTGTGTTTCCGTATGGACCTGGTTGTGATGGTTGTTTGTTTCTGTGTGGACTCTGTGGTCTGTTGTCGGCTTCCGGTGACGTCCGGTGCCACTCTGCAGGTGCTGTACGAGAAGTGCTGCGAGGACCCCACTGCCACCGTGACCAGCGTCCAGTGCAGGCCCAAGTCGAAGTGGCGGCCCACCCCACTTGACACTGTGGTGAGTGCAGTGTGCACGGCCATGGTCGGATTAATATTTCAGGATCTTTGGTTTGGAGAGGTTTTGTTGGGCCATCTAAATCGGGGAGAATGCTTCTCGTTCTGTTCGTGATGTCAGAAGCTCGCTGTGCACTTCCCAGCCGGTTGTGGGCATGTTAGTGAAGGGCACTAGGTTTGCAGCCCATTGTCAAACAGCACCATTCAGTCTTCCAGCGGGAAAAAGGCGGAATAATTTTTGGTGGATGTTCCGAGTAACGTTCTGGATCACAAACCAATGCCAGCCAGTTTTTTTTAACTCGGCCCATGAACCTTGAGTAGAGTTCACGTTATGTCCTCGTCAGGTATCACCGTGTCAGTCTCTTGTTTGGTAGCTAGGATGGCCTACCAAACAAGGCAACTGGGCAAATCAATGGTATGTCGCAGGTGTGGAACTGAGAATGAATTGCTGGGCCTAGAAGTCCTAAAGTGTATGAACTCATGTATACGTGGGATGCCTATCGATTTCAGTGTTGTGTAGTGTTTGAGGGGCCCGATGGAACATTGGAATACCTCTAGCCCCTCCAAGAAGATAGGAAGTCCAGCTGTGACATTTCGGAATTTTTCTGTGTTTGGGTGTTGATCAGCGAAAGTTTCATCATAGCTAGTTTCACCAAAATTCCCGAGGTTAAGTTGTAGAAATCCCGGGTGATTCATGGTATTGTGCTTACCGTGGATGATTGTGGTCATTTTCGAAAACAGCAAATAGCTTCCGCTGATGGCTCCCCAAGGCTGGTCAGAATCCAGTAATAAGTCCGCTGTTGACAGTTCGGCTTCGATTGCCCCAGGCCGTCATGGTGTGCTACCGCGTCGAGATGATGTGAAAATCCCGTGTGATTGATGGTATTGAGCCAAAGCTGACCGTGAATAATAGTCACCTTTTTCGAAAGCCACGAAACACTTCCGATGCTGGCTCCTCTAGGCTGGTCGGACTGCAGTAATAAGTCTGCTGTTGACGGTTCGGCTTCTAGTGACGGAGACTGTCACGGTGTACTACCGCGTCGAGATTTATAATGCAATTGAAATATAACTGGATGATTCCGATGACCAGCCGTCTCACAACTGCCTGCCGTCACTTTTTTCAGGAGCTGGAAAAACTCGCGTCGCGGAAGCTGCGCATCAACGCCAAGGAGACGATGCGGATCGCCGAGAAGCTGTACACCCAGGGCTTCATATCGTACCCGCGCACGGAGACCAACATGTTCCCCAAGGAGCTGGATCTCGCCGCGCTGGTGCAGCATCAAACGGCCGACCAGAGCTGGGGAGGTCGGTTTGAGGTCACACGATGGGGCCAGATCTGAGGAAGTCGCCGGAGCTGAGGCAGATGTCTGCGGAGGTCGTGGGGACCGGTCGTCGACCCAGGGGCCTAGCATTGCCGCTGTGTGTAGCGTTCTGAATGGGCCTGGAAACAGGGTTGCAAAATCCCAAGTTTTTGGCGTCCAGAACATTATCTTCTCCCGAAAATGTTTCTCTCGTTTTTCTCAATTGGAGGTTAGATTATGCCGTTTGGTAATGAACTACTCTCCAATAGGGTCCTCAGTATTCCAGAAAAGTGCAAACTGGGATTCTGGATGTCGCACGTTTCAAAATGAATATCCTCTTCATATTCGGTTACCACCAAGTTGTCCTCCCACTCCCAATAGTGCAATGCACAAATCCAGCCCTGCCTGCAGGTGTGGTCTGTACGGCGTCATTCGGGTGTTATTAGATTAGCGCGCTCTGCCGCGGCGACCGTGTGCGGCTGAGACGCTGTGTGTGACCGCAGCTACGTCCTCCCGTGCCAATGTGCCAACCGCGTGACATCGTGCCAACTACATCCCACCGTGCCAATGTGCCAGCTACGTCCCGCCGTGCCAATGTGCCAACTGCGTGACACCGTGCCAGCTACATCCAACCGTGACAATGTGCCAACTACGTGTCATTGTGTCAGCTATATCTCACCGTGCTGATGTGCCAACTGCGCGTCATCTACATCCTACCGTATCAATGTGCCAGCTGCATGCCAATGTGAGCTGTTCGCTGATCCTGCGCCTTCTGCTGACCAGCGTTCGCGGCCGGAGTGCTGGAGAGGGGCGTCAACCCGCGCCATGGCCGCAAGACGGACCACGCCCACCCGCCCATCCACCCCACCAAGTGAGGGTCCGGCCGACGGAGCGGTGTCCTGCCGGTGGCCGCCGCACCTCTGCGCCAGGGCTAGAGTGATGCTTCCAACTCCTGGATTTGGAGAGTATGGTTACTGAGCTCTCCAGCTCAGTAACCAGCACCTCGGCGTCGGAAGAAATCCACAGTATTTCCGAAGTTTGTTGAACCAAATTTTGGCTTGTGGAAAAATGCATGTGAGGCAGAACTGCCCGAGTACGAGAAATTCGGGAGTGGTTGGCGCTAAATGATCAGACCTGTTCGATGCATCTTTAAGCTCAAATGACCAGCCAAGAGATTCAGAAATGGTGTGCTTTCGCACATTAGGCGGCTTACAATTACTTAAATCAGCTGATGAACAAGGATGCCACAACCCGTTGATTTTGTTACGAGGAGTGGGATTTTAAAAAAGTTTTGGTGTTCGGGAGCTTTACGAACGTTTCAAGTTAGACCAGTTCTTTTAAAGCGGCAGCATTTGATCTTCAAGGACGGGGAGAAATGGGTAACCATCTGGACAGTACGTCTTCAGGCGGTATGTTATGAATGAGCAATCTAGGAGGATGCTATCTGTCCCACCGTGTTCGGCACCGAGCTCGCTCTGGGGGCAGAAAACCAGTTTCTGTGGTATATATGATGTGCAATACATGAGCGCTAAATGACCAAACCTGGTCGATGCGTCCTGAAACTCAAATAACCATGGGCGCAAAATGACCTTAGTAGTCCACGCGCCCTTAAGCCCAAATAATCAATCAATCAAACTCAAATAACCAACCAGTGATGCGCAATATTTCACTCCAAAGAAATGCAGAGTTGTTTCGAGTGGTCGATACGTCGGATATTAGATATTTCTACTTTTCTTTATCGCTATTTTGCACCTGCTAACCAACTATCGTTGACCCTAGACGTCACTGGTTCTGTATTGACTCCACTATTTTTTGCGCGTTTTACACAAGCATTGGATGGGTGGGATCGTCGTGCGTGTTGCTCGTCATATTTGATGTCATGGTCCATCGAGACCAGTGCGCCGGCTGCGGATTGGATGCGGGGGCGTGGCCAGACCTGATCAATGCCTGGCTGCCCTGCCAATTGGTACCACTTGCCTCCGCCCGTGATTTCTCGTTGACGCCGCCGATCGTTTTCGATTCTTGTTTGTCAGCAGACGGCGCCGGTGAACACCGATGGGAACGCGTGATGTTGGGACATTCGTGTGATACGCATGGGGTTGTTGTGCCGAGTTTTACACGCGGGGCTTGGTGCGTGGCACTACATATGCCGACGCGAGCGCGCCCCACTCAGGGTACCTGTCACCAGGTACCCTGAGTGGGGAGGGGTACCTGGCGGTGACGTGACGGTACACCTGCTGTGCCGGCAGACACACGTCCGGTCTGCAGGGCGACGAGCGGCGCGTGTACGAGTTCGTGGTGCGCCATTTCCTGGCCTGCGTGTCGGCCGACGCCCAGGGTCAGGAGACCACGGTCGAGGTGGACGTCAACGGAGAGGCGGTGAGTGGTCTCCGTGTCGACCGACGCCCAGGAGACCACGGTCGAGGTGGACGCAAACGGAGAGGCGGTGAGTGGTCTCCGTGTCCGCCGACGCCCAGGAGACCACGCGCGACGTGGACGCCAACGGAGAGGCGGTGAGTGGTCTCCGTGTCGACCGACGCCCAGGAGACCACGGGCGAAGTGGACGCCAACGGAGAGGCGGTGAGTGTTGCTCGCGCACGGTGTTCCCGTCGTCCTATTGTGATTGCCCAATGTATCTGCATTCGATTACGCATGACGTTTGTATTCAAACCTGTGACATCCGAATCTTAGATTACACTTTCCAGTGAATATTCACTTCACTGAGCGATGCATTGTTTGTACAGCACATTTATCTGTAAATCAGAAGAAAAAATTATGACGATTTTCTGGAGAGCATAATGTTATGGATGACAAGAAAACAGAAATGTCCTATTTTCAAACACTGTTCCATTATTCGTGCTCATTCGTACCGCACCGTCATTACTGTTTGACAATTGATGCACATATATATATATATATATATATATATATATATATATATATATATATATATATATATATATATATATATATATATATATATATATATATATGTATATGTGTGTGTATATATATATATATATATATATATATGTGTGTATATATGCGTGTGGTACATATCATATGTATACCCATGGTATATATCTTGTATATCTGTATATCCGCAATGTACATTAGGGTGTGTCGCCTGAACGGTTTTTCTTATGCATAGTGAAATTATCGTGCAGATCACCTTAAAAAAACCTGTGGTCGAAACCAAATCGAAATCAAACAATAAACAAAATATGCGACAGGCCGATAAAGAAACAAATTTGCCGGGCGCCCGGCGTTGAAGTCTCCAGTGATGGCGCTCCCTTGCGGTTGGCATCAACACCACGCGTCGGCCGCTGTCGGAGCGCCGCCGCGGCGCTGTGACGAAAAAGGCGGCAGTCGGTGCCGTGGATGACTTATGAATGAATTCTGGTAATTCAAAAACAGATCAGGGGAGCCGGGATATGTCTGATTGTAAAGATTAAACTTCGCTTAAGGACTAATCGCTCCACTCCTTTGTCTGTGCTCTACCTTTCACAGTGCTATGAATCATCATTCGAATAAATTGCGTACGCACTAGCAACACAAAATAGCTTCGCATGCCATACATCCCTGTTTTATTAGTCAATCCAAGTCTCCTGTTCCTTTTCGTTACTCAAGTTTCAAGGGAAACTGGGATTATCAGCAATAGGGACAACCTATTAACGAGGGCGACACGAGCCGGCGGCGATCGTCGCATGGCGCGGGGGACGGGCTGGGATGGGGCGGGAGACGGCTGGCGCACGGTGAGGGTAGAGAACACAAAGAGCGAGACAGGGCAGGGGAGGGGAGGGCCGCCGAGACAAGACAGTCGGCGGCGGACACCCGGCGGGACGGCCCGAAAAAGAGTGGTTTGGTGTCTGCAAGTTGTGCCCACTGCCTGTGAAGTGTGATATTACCTGCGTCGGTGTGATCGGGGTAAGAGTTCGAACATGAAGACCCGCGCTTACACCAAAGGCTTTTGGTTCCTTCTAAACTAAAAACAAACCGACTGCCCACGAGAATTGACGTTCTGAATTACTTGAGTAAAGTGAATAGAGACTCATGCGTTGCGAACAAAAGGTTGAAAGAGAGGCTAGCACCCCATATAAAGTTTGTCGCGGAAAATGTGATGGAAATGTGGTGCTGCGAAGGAATACCAATTGTTGGGAGGGCCCGAGTCGAACATATGGTTCGAGAATGCCGCGATCGCTACTTGCGATACATGAAAACTGCTGGGAAGAAGTTGGCATCACTAGGTGTACGTCCGTCCGGTGATGAGTGGTTTGGAAAATTGTTTGATATAGCCCGCTGCAAATGTGCAGATATCGATAGCTGCAAATGTGCGATGGCTGACAAAGTGCCACGAATGGAGTTTCCCTTTGTCCAAGACCAGAGAGGACCTCGTCAAATGCAAATCGGCACCGCAGATATCCGTGAAACCACTCGTCGACGCGCCATGGACGAAAGGAGGCGTCTGACCGCCGAGAGAGTCACATCACCACAACCGGGACCTTCTGGAATGGCCCAGCTAGATTCTAATTCAGACCAAGATTCCGCCACAGATTCATCATCGCTCACATCTGTAGTCAATGAGTCAGAGTATATGGTGAACAGTAACACAGACGAACTGCTAAATACGGCTCTAGCAGCAGATCGGTACGGAGTGTCTAATCGTGCGTGTGCTGCGATCATAAACGGTTTCCAAGTGGACATTGGTCGGATCACTTCTGACGATATGGACTGCATAGTGGATAGCAAAAAAGTATGGCGAGCAAGGGATCTGATTAGAAGAGAGGCCCAGAGCCATGAGGATCATGCAGGTCGTGTATCTGGTCTCTACTTCGACGGTAGAAAAGACGACACACTTATGACAGCCAGTTCAAAGAAGACGGAAGAGCACATTGTGGTTGTATCCGAGCCAGACAGTGCATATTTAGGACATTTTACCCCATAGACTGGGAAAGCGGAGGACATTTTTCAGGACCTGAACGCCGTGGCATATGAGTTTGGTGCGGATGTTTCTGTGCTTGGCTGTGACGGCACGAGAGTTAATACTGGCCAAAAAGGTGGTGTTATCCGTTTGTTTGAGCTCGGACAAAAAACGCCCCGTCCACTGGTTTGTGTGCCAACTTCATGCAAATGAACTTAATCTTCGTGCAGTATTTAGCCAGTTAGATGGAGTCACAACAGGACCTAAGTCGTTTAGTGGGCTGATTGGCCGGGCTACTGCAGGCGCAGTAGAAACCTTGCCAGTGGTCGATTTTGAGCCAATCGATGGAAAAAAATGTTTTAGAAATGACGCAGGAGATTCTCAGTGACCTAAGTTCAGATCAGGCTATTCTGTACAGTCTGGCGCGTAGTGTCCAGACGGACTGCGTATCTCAGATAGAACTGCGAAAATGAAGATCGGTCCACTAAACCACTCCAGGTGGCTGACTCTGGCGGCGCGAATTCTCCGGCTCTACATATCAACCGAACAGCCATCAGACAGTCTGAGAATGCTAGCGGAGTTCATCGTGTGCCACTATACTCCCATGTGGTTCTGCATCAAGAAGAACTGGAAATGTTCTGACGGTCCTGGCAATGCGCTGCACAGCGTGCAACTTCTCAAAAGTTTGCGACCTGAGATAGCGGCCATGGTACAGCCGGTAATACAGCGCAACAGCTACTGGTGGCACCCTGAGACAGTACTGCTAGCAATGGCAGCGGGCCAAGATCAAGCCACACGGGAAAGGGCGGTTACTCAAATCCAGCAGTGTCGCAGAACTCAAGTCGATAGTGATACTGACGAAGTGCGGAAGTTGAAGCTTCCAAAAGTGAATATGGGGGCAAACAGCATCATGGAGCTGATTGATTGGTGTAATGAGGCGATAACCGAGCCGCCCTTGACGCAACAACTGTCCGATGATGACTTACTAGACATCATCGCGAGTCCTCTCGAAGTACCGCCATACCCCGTGCACAGTCAGACGGTGGAACGGATGGTGAAAGTGGTGACCGAGGCGTCTTTGAAGGTAATTGGTGAAGAGGCCCGCCACGGTTACATTGTGGCGAAGTTGAAACACAGGTCAGCAATGCCAGTGCTCAGCAGCAAAAAGTAGTTCATGTCGGGTTTTCTGTCGAGCATGTAGACAAGTAGTACAGTTATAAAATGATAGTTCGTACAAAAAAATGTGGCTGCTCGTACAAAAAGTGACGTCGCTGTATGCCCGTCTCCTTCTGTTGTAGTGGAACGGAGCATGATGCCGATTTCGCCTGGTCTATTTGTCATAACAATTAGATATCAAGTGTCTCAGAATGATTTAATTGGTCTTCGATGTAAACAGACGAGGAATTTTGAAGATGTTCAAGCTTTCAAAAATGAAAATATTAGCATTATACGCCGATAGATCTACTGATTGAAAATGGAACGAACAAGCGACGTAAAGTGAACCTTTCTTTCATGCGTCAGATATCCAGGCAACTTATTAAGCGACTGGTGCTTATCAAAAGCCTTTTACCCCACTAAACACTGAGTTTTATTAATGAGCTTCATCACCAGAATCCATTCATCAGTCATCCACAGCACCGACAGACGCCTTTGTCGTCACAGCGCCGCGGCGGCGCTCCGACGGTGGCCGGACGCGTGGTGTTAGATGCCAATCGCAACGGAGCGCCATCACTGGAGACTTCAAGGCCGGGCGCCCGGCAAATTTGTTTCTTTATCGGCCTGTCGCATATTTTGTTTATTGTTTGATTTCGATTTGGTTTCGACCACAGGTTTTTTTAAAGGTGATCTGCACGATAATTTCACTAAGCAAAGTGCAATTTCCCAAAAAAGGTCCTTCGTGACACACCCTAATGTACATCCCTGAGTATATACACCTTGCATGCAGTATATATTATACATGCATACTGTAGGTGGATATAGCGTTTCATCTGCATGTCATCTTGGAAAGGTCACAATCACACTCTTACACGCGTGCAGAACGTCGGTGTGTTGTGATGACCCGCTCCCGACGCCGCTCAGAATATGTATGGGAAGATGCGGCGTCGCCGTGGCGGGTACTCGGCGCCGAACAGCGCGCGGTTCCTCTCGTGCAGGCTTGCCGCGCACCCGGTCAAATACACCGTGGTGAAGACGGCGAACAGCAGCGCCGGCGGCGACCACGCGACCAGCGCGTAGCCCCACCACTCGACCACCTCGCCCAGGTAGTTGGCGGCCGTCACGCGCTCGAACAGCCCGCCGCGCGGGATGCTGTAGCGCGGCCCGCCCGGCCGGCGCAGCCGCAGCAACCGCCTGTCGCTGTCCACGTTCACGACGGCTCCGGCGGTGAAGACGGCGCCACCGATCAGGTGGCGCGCCGTATAGACGGCGCCACTGTCGGCGGCGCAGCTCAGCGCGCCGACGCTCTGCAGCTGGCCGTTCCAGGCGGTGAACGCGGCGGCGGCCGCCACGTAGGCGAGCGGCTCGCGCGAGTCGGCCGACACGCGCCACGGGTAGACCAGAGAGCGGTGCAGGTAGTGGCCGGCGAAGAGGGTGAGCGGCAGCAGCGGCGGCAGTAGCCAGCTGCCGCCGCTGTGGTACAGGTGCCACGCCGGGATCGCCAGCGACGGCAGCTCCTGGCGGCAGGTGGCGCGCGTTTAGGCGGACTGCGGCCGCCCTCGGTGCGGACGTGACGTGTGGCTTTCGGCGACAGTTTCGCTGATTCGAGTGTGCTATGCTGAGGCCATTGGTGTTTCTGAACTGGCCAGGTGCCTCATCCGAGGGAGCCGAAGCACTCGACAGAAAGTTATAATTTCTGGCGAGTACATGTGGACGTCTATTTGCATAAATCGACGAGGTTTCTGACTGGTCCTAGGTCTGCAGATTCTGCACTTATTGTACTGTGCAAATCTAACACCAATAAATCCGGAAATTAGGTTCCCTATCGGTATTGAATGGGATGAATCTGTTTGTAAATCCGTTTAGAACATCACTAATTTTCTGCGTTTCAGTGATGGCGTGTTTCCCTGATATACCTAGAACAGCTCTTCGGATGGTCGGGGAGTGACCGTAGGTTCGTGACGCCTTGGCCAGAGGCGTACACTTCAGTGATGCGATACTGTAAGTGGAGAGAAAAAAATTGATGGTGTTCTTCAGTAATTCTTTGAACATCAGCAAAGCACTTTCTCCAAGCTGGCCAGGTAGCGGAAAGTTGGACAATTTAAAATTGTTTTTTTTTACAGTGCTCTGTCGGTGACATTGGTGTGGCCTACGGCATAACATAGATGTTGCCGCACAGTGCCAACTTGTGTCGGTTTCAGAACCAGCTGAGAAATATGTGATGGTCTCCTACAGCTAGACTCGGTGGCACACTGAGCTGAACCTCTGTGAATCATCCACACTCGGCTATTGCCAGCGGATTCCAGCAGTACCGCTAGTCTGGGCAGTAAGCGGCGCAACCCAGCAGCAGAATGGTGCGTTCATATTAAGGTAACACCGAGGTCCCCTCTCATTGTCACTTGAGCATCAGGAGTGCCGGTTTAATTCTACTGAATTCGGCATGTTAGCCTGAGGCCACCAACATTCGGGAACCAATTAAACTGGATGACTGAAGGACCAGCAGGAGTTCCTTCGTCTTGAATCACCAGCACGACGTCAATAACCTCGGGGCATCAGTTGGAGCGGATTGACTTTTAGGCGTATGTCTAAGCCCACTAACCGTAGTGCACTAGAAACCCACTGACCTTGAGGCACCAGGAGATCCTGTTGCTGATGGGCCAGTTGAAGCGGTTGCGGACGAGCCAGCGTCCGGGCGGTGTGGCCACTATCAGCAGGGCGGCCAGCAGTGGTGGTGCCAGGTACGGCAGCAGCATCCAGCCATCGCACGGCCCGGAGCCGGCCTCGCCCACCGACATGGTGCTGTCGGTCCGACGGTCCGAAGTCTGGTGTACCACCTCACCAGCGACTTCAGACCCTGCTCCAGAGGTCTGGGGTCCGGTGTAGCCCCTCACCAGTGGCTTCAGACCCTGCTCCAGGTGTCGGAGGTCCGGTGTAGCACCTCACCAACGGCTTCAGACCCTGCTCCAGGTGTCGGAGGTCCGGTGTAGCACCTCACCAGCGACTTCAGACCCTGCTCCAGAGGTCTGGGGTCCGGCGTAGCACCTCGCCAGCGACTTCAGACCCTGCTCCAGGTGCCAGAGGTCCGGTGTAGCACCTCACCAGTGGCTTCAGGGATCGGAGGTCCGGTGTAGCACCTCACCAGTGGCTTCAGACCCTGCTCCATAGGTCTGGGGTCCGGTGTAGCCCCTCACCAGTGGCTTCAGGGATCGGAGGTCCGGTGTAGCACCTCACCAGTGGCTTCAGACCCTGCTCCAGAGGTCTGGGGTCCGGTGTAGCCCCTCACCAGCGACTTCAGACCCTGCTCCTGGTGTCGGAGGTCCGGTGTAGCACCTCGCCAGCGACTTCAGACCCTGCTCCAGGTGTCAGAGGTCCGGTGTAGCACCTCACCAACGGCTTCAGACCCTGCTCCAGGTGTCAGAGGTCCGGTGTAGCACCTCACCAACGGCTCCAGGGATCGGAGGTCTGGTGTAGCACCTCACCAGCGACTTCAGACCCTGCTCCAGAGGTCTGGGGTCCGGTGTAGCACTTCACCAACGGCTTCAGGGATCGGAGGTCCGGTGTAGCCCCTCACCAGTGACTTCAGACCCTGCTCCAGAGGTCAGAGGTCCGGTGTAGCCCCTCACCAGTGGCTTCAGGGATCGGAGGTCCGGTGTAGCACCTCACCAGCGACTTCAGACCCTGCTCCAGAGGTCTTTGGTCCGGTGTAGCACCTCACCAACGGCTTCAGGGATCGGAGGTCCGGTGTAGCACCTCACCAGCGACTTCAGACCCTGCTTCAGAGGTCTGGGTCCGGTGTAGCATCTCACCAACGGCTTCAGGGATCGGAGGTCCGGTATAGCGCCTCACCAGCAGCTTCAGACCCGGCTCCAATGGTCGGAGATCCGGTATAGCGCCTCACCAGCAGCTTCAGACCCGGCTCCAATGGTCGGAGGTCCGGTATAGCGCCTCACCAGCAGCTTCAGACACGGCTCCAGGGATCGGATGTCCGGTGTAGCGCCTCACCAGCAGCTTCAGACCCGGCTCCAGGGGTCGGGGGTTCGGTATAGCGCCTCACCAGCAGCTTCAGACCCGGCTCTAGGGGTCGGGTGTTCGGTATAGCGCCTCACCAGCAGCTTCAGACACGGCTCCAATGGTCGGAGGTCCGGTATAGCGCCTCACCAGCGGTATCAGACTGCACGCCGTCGGCGGATTTCGGCATCGCCGGTCGTGTCGCCATGTCTGTCGAGATACGTCTCGCTGTGACTCAGTTGTCAATGGCGCTGGTATAACCGGCGTGAATTGTTGACATGCACTGCTGGATGCTGGACCGTCGGCAGTGCGCCAAGACTCCGTTTGTCTCTTCCATATGGCGGAACTATTAAATGGATGGTGGTAGATATCGATGGTGTGACCAACGGTATTCGTTGCTGTTCAATCGATGTTTCCATCAGGTCTGGTCAACACATGCTGAAAACACGCAGTGTACGCATCAGTCGCGGAATGACAACACAAATTACACAATTATATGACAAGAATTAGAATGTCGTCAGTATTCCGGCACAGCCGACACGTGTCAGTGGTTCACCACCTCACTCACTAGTCTGGCTGCTGACGAAGCCGAGCCGACTCATCCGCCCGGGAAGTGGCCGCCAGTGCGAGTGCCCTCAAGTGAACGCCCAGTGTGTTCCCAGTGGTGGCAGTTCGTGACTGGGAGGTTCGCCCGGCAGCCTCGCTGTGTGCCGCTGCGTTGTCGGCACGTCCTGTGGTCCATGTGTGACGTGACGTGACGTGCCGTGACGTGACGTGACGTGACGTGACGTGACGTGCCCCGTGTTGACGGCCGAGTCCATGGCCGCCGGTGACGCCGCCTCCGATTCCCAGTTCAGCGCCAGTGGCTTGATGATCACGGCGCGCAACTACCTCGACGTCTACCCGTACGACAAGTGGTCAGACAAGGAGCTGCCCGTGTACAGGTCAGTCGCCTCTGGCGTGGCGGGAACCCGGGAATCCAGACGGTGACACCAAGTGCGGACGTGTTTGGTCACCCTGGTCAGCTTTGAAATATTGGTTTTTCGTTAGGTAACTCCTTGAAATTTAATTTGGAGCCAATAGCCTGCTTATGTACATCTTTTACGTTTATCGTATTATGAAGTGAGAAACTCCCAATATATGGATGCTTATATTAATGAGAATAATAAAATGTCATACTATCGACAAAATATGTTACACAGTGGACCATATCATGTGCAATCTCTACTTAAATCATGTTAGGTACAAGATGCCTATGTATCACAATACGTAACGGTGAGCTTAAGCATGATATTTACACAAACCACCATTAGAAACAATGCATGGGGACTCCGTACGCACACATGAAGAGGCACGATGTCGATACTTCTTTTGGATGGATGTCTCCTCATTGTTCAATAGGTGGTATATCCATTCTTATTTCACGAATAATGTATAACTGCCCTGGGTGCGGACGGCGGACGGGGCCTGGATGAAAGCCCTAACTGTGCCCAGGTGTGGACTACCCCAGGTGTCGCCCGGTCACCCCAGGCGTGCACGAGGTCTGGTGTTGTAGGGGTCAGTAACGCTGGGTCTATGGACGGACCCTGTTGATGTGGGGGTCAGTCCAGGCGTGCACGAGGTCTGGTAATGTAGAGATCGGCCACCTCGGCCGAGTGGACCAGGTCTGGTAATGCAGAGACCAGTCGCCCCAAGTCGTGTGTGAGACCTGGTAATGTAAACGTCAGTATCCCCACACCGGGTAATGCAGAGGCCAGTCGCCCCAACTCGTGTGTGAGACCTGGTAATGTAGACGTCAGTATCCCCACATCGGGTAATGCAGAGGCCAGTCGCCCCAAGTCGTGTGTGAGACCTGGTAATGTAAACGTCAGTATCCCCACACCGGGTAATGCAGAGGCCAGTCGCCCCAAGTCGTGTGTGAGACCTGGTAATGTAAACGTCAGTATCCCCACACCGGGTAATGCAGAGGCCAGTCGCCCCAAGTCGTGTGTGAGACCTGGTAATGTAAACGTCAGTATCCCCACACCGGGTAATGCAGAGGCCAGTCGCCCCAAGTCGTGTGTGAGACCTGGTAATGTAAACGTCAGTATCCCCACACCGGGTAATGCAGAGGCCAGTGCCCCAAGTCGTGTGTGAGACCTGGTAATGTAGACGTCAGTATCCCCACACCGGGTAATGCAGAGGCCAGTCGCCCCAAGTCGTGTGTGAGACCTGGTAATGTAAACGTCAGTATCCCCACACCGGGTAATGCAGAGGCCAGTCGCCCCAAGTCGTGTGAGAGGTAAACGAGAGGAATGAGACCTGGTAATGTAAACGTGTATCCCCACACCGGGTAATGCAGAGGCCAGTCGCCCCAAGTCGTGTGTGAGACCTGGTAATGTAGACGTCAGTATCCCCACACCGGGTAATGCAGAGGCCAGTCGCCCCAAGTCGTGTGTGAGACCTGGTAATGTAAACGTCAGTATCCCCACACCGGGTAATGCAGAGGCCAGTCGCCCCAAGTCGTGTGTGAGACCTGGTAATGTAAACGTCAGTATCCCCACACCGGGTAATGCAGAGACCAGTGCCCAAGTCGTGTGTGAGACCTGGTAATGTAAACGTCAGTATCCCCACACCGGGTAATGCAGAGGCCAGTCGCCCCAACTCGTGTGTGAGACCTGGTAATGTAGACGTCAGTATCCCCACATCGGGTAATGCAGAGGCCAGTCGCCCCAAGTCGTGTGTGAGACCTGGTAATGTAAACGTCAGTATCCCCACACCGGGTAATGCAGAGGCTAGTCGCCCCAAGTCGTGTGTGAGACCTGGTAATGTAAACGTCAGTATCCCCACACCGGGTAATGCAGAGGCCAGTCGCCTCAAGTCGTGTGTGAGACCTGGTAATGTAAACGTCAGTATCCCCACACCGGGTTTGGAACCTGCCGATGCGGAGGTCAGGATGCCCCTTGTTTGGTATGGGAACGGTTTAGTCTGAAAAGGCACAGCACTAAAATGTGTTTCCAGGCTTTACGATCAATCCAATGAATGAAGGTACATGCAAATGCTGGACTTTGAAGTGTCATCTGGTGCGGTGGCGTAATGTATGGATCGCTCACTTTCCTGATTTAACGAAGAAATGTTTTCGGTTTTTGGTTGTGTTCGGCCTTATTCGCGCTCGTCGCCTACCACCTGAGGCCTACGCCTGCATAACCGTGGGAATAATCCTGAAAATGTTATCCGCAGTTTATTTCCCTGGATCTTACGATGCTTTTTCTTTTTTTTTGCTTGGTCCGAATTCTTGCTGGGATGGTTCATGGACTTTGGTCGTATGCCAGGCAGAGTCGGTCGCGTGAAGCCTGGCCCCATCACCTGATCTGTGAAGTCCAATTCCAGGGCAAAATTTCCAGACAGTTTAACGTGCTGTCAATGCACCGAGGCGGCCATCCCTGCAGTTCGTCCCCGGCCTTATCGAGCCGATTGCCAACTGATTCTCGAAGCCGGAGGCTAAACGAGAGCGAGTGAAGCGACTAGATCCTGTTGCCAGGACAGAGGAGCCCAACACAGGCCGCCGCCTTAACTAACTGAACTACCTGTTCAACAATACTGTACGTCTTCACCAATCGTTTGGGCAAAAACCACGTCTAACTCTAAAAGCGGTGATAACCCCAGGGTCTCTCGATAGATGAGATGGACCTCGGCCAATTCCGCACGTGATGAAAACCTTGACCGACTCTAAAAGGGAGAATGTACCGGCTTACCATAAAAGTGCGAATCCCACGCCCGTGTCCGGAGGACGAGAATGTCATTGAACGTGTGACACGCTTAGAGGGCACCGCCAGGTGGGCCTGCTCACCTCTGAACAGAGCGCCAACTATTGCCGTCACGTCAGACCAGTGTTAAAATAATGGTTTTTCGTTAGGCATGAGACGTTGAAACGAGCACAGTAGGGTGTCGGAATTTGCCTTGGAATTGGTTTCATTTCAAATGCTTTTGATGTTTTTCACACTCAAATGTGAGCCAATGATGTGCTTATGACTGTACCTTTGCCCATTGTTTTGGTATTTATAACTTATGAAGAGCTATGATCTGGATAGGGATAAAAAACATATGTTATACAATGGCACTGCATGCCGTATCTCATTATGAATAATCCCTTTTCCTAAAATTGCGATGCGAAATGTTCATGTATCCCTTATCAAGGGCATGATCATGATACTTATAAACGAGGCACTCTTAGAAAAGGACACGAAGAACTCATGGGCACGCATTATGGAGCAGGATGTCGGTACCTCCAGAAGGATGTCGATCGAGTGTTTAGAAAGTGGTATGTTACACCCAATTTCACGAATAATTTAGCGCTGCGTCAGACGCTGCTGACGACAGTCCCCCACCATGGTATCAGACACCAGGCTGGCCAGACGGCAGTCCCCTGGGGGACTGCCATGGCTTTATGGGCTTTATGAACTATTTATTGCTGGGGTAGCTTTATGAACCAGGGTTCTATTGATAAGCAGGGCTTGTTGCGTGAACCTTGGCCCTACCACCCGATCCATGCATTCCAGTTCAATGGCAGAATTCTGACAGAAAGTTTGCCGTCAATGCACCGACACGGCCGCCCGGTGGCTCGTCCCGGCCTTATCGGGCCAGTTGCCAACTGACTCTCCCAGTCGGGGCTAAATGCGAGCTCGTGAAGCGACTCGAACCCTGCGTTGCCAGGACGGGGGAGACCAGTGCGGGCCAGCGCTCTAACCAACTGAGCTACCTGGGCGGCAAAACCACGTCGGAGCACGGAACTGCAGGAACGTCCCGTGTTGTTCGACCAACCATTGCCCTTTGTGCACAATTGCACTGATGCGTGGCATACGTTCGACCAGAAGCTGCGTACCTCCAACGGTCGGATAACGCTGGCGCAGGTCGGCTGTGTGTACATTGTGATAGTTGGCTGATGGTTGTCATGGCAACACCACCACGGCGTCCCCGTAGCCCACGTGTCGTGCTGAAAACTCAGTCTGTTGGTTGCCAGATGGAGACCCGGTCTTGGCTGTATTGTCTAACCTGACCTATTCGGACCTGATCTGATGCCAACATGATGTGAGATGGTCCGACCTAAGCTGACGTGAGTTGATCTTAACCTAGTAGTCTAACCTGGCTCGATGCAAGCGAGCTTAATTTTACTTGGTCTGTTCCAGCGTTACCTTAAATGATATGCCGTGATCATACTGGGCAACCTGGTTTGACCTGAGGTGATTTGACTGCGTTCGGGCCGCCGACGGTGACCTGACCTTGTGCAACGCAGCGTGAAACAGCCTATGCGACTTCACCGTGTCTGGCCCGACATAAGGCAGCCTGACTGCCCGAGCTGACTTGACGTGCGTGCCCCGAGCTGACCTGACCTGACCTGACCTGTCGACAGTCTGGGGGACCGGTTCGCCGCGCAGCTGTCGATGCCCGCCGGCGAGACGTCGCCGCCGTCGCTGCTCACCGAGGCCGACCTAATCGCTCTGATGGATAAACACGGCATCGGTGAGTCGGTGCCGGCCAAGGTCGCCGCCAGAGGTGCAAACCCGGCCGCCACTCGTCCGGTTCTCGCCCGAGCGGGAGGTGGCGTTAGAGGCAGCAGAGGGATTGGCAGCACTAATAGGTGGATACGGGTGCAGCCTCGTGTCTGGCCGGGAGACGGTGCTGGGCGGAGTGGGAGGCGGTTTATGAACTGCCTGTCGCGGTGAAAGTATACAGCGGCGGTGGTAGCACGGAATGTTGTCGACCGGTGTCACTAGACGTGTTAATTCGCCAGACAGGCCACGTAACGGGTGTGGACCTGATCAGACTAAAGGACGCCGGCTGGATGAACCGGACATTTGGCCTGCGCGTCTGGCTAGTGAAGTTCTCCCGCATTGTTTATTCGGTATTTCTTCAAGTTCGAGGTGGTCCGACCGATGGCGAGGTGCAGGTTTTGGTTTGTTTTTCCAAGGTTTCATCCTACGGAAGATTGTAACTTGGGAAATTTGCAACTCTACTCGATTGGCCCTAGAGCTCGTTGGGGTTAAATGCGATCATAATGCTGTTGACAGTGAATCTTCTTGCGTCGTAAAATAACTCGCGCGGGGGTCTTATGGGTACAAGTAAAATATTGCCGAATGTTCTGTGATGGATTCGTGTACTTCTTTCTGTCCTACATTCGTCTTCTTCAAATCACAGGGTCCGAGCTATTGCAGCTATAGGGCCACATTAGTGGAGGCGCCCTGATCACTGACGGACCATTGTCCAGTTGGTTGGGCGATGGTCACTGCTGATGTGACCATTAGCCGGCCCCGTGCGTTGCACCAATCAGACGGCTGGTGGCGACATGTGACGTCACCGACTTGGTGGCGTGCAGCCGACGGCCGCTGGTGACGTCACCCGGTCCACAGTCCAGTGCGGCGGTGCGCGCCCGCTCTGGAGGGCCGTCCACGCTGGATGCGCAGCCTCGTATTTGCTGTCTTTTTCCGGCACCTCGTCCATTTTGACATCGGCGATGCATCTTCATCCGTTGCCTTGACCGTGTTCATGTCGTCACTGCATTTGTATCCGCTGCACTGACCATTTTCACGTTATCGCTGCATCTTTCTCAGCTGCATTGACCATTTTGTCTACATCTTTATCTCGTGTCTTGATCATTTTCACATCGTCACTACATCTATATCCGCTGCAATGACCATTTCCACATCGTCACTAAGTCTGTTTCCGCTGGCTTGACTCTTTTGACATCGTCACTACATCTTTATCTGCTGCCGTGACCATTTTCGAATCGTCACTGCATAGTCTTACACCATGCCTGTGTTCACCGTTGCATCCTGCCTGTAGTTATCGTGTCAATTGCGTGCCGTATGTGCGCGTGCATCGTGCGTGCAGTAGCAGTGCGCCAGAGGTGTCACCGATGGTCGGACTCAGCGTATGCTCGCGTGTGCGACAGGCACCGACGCCACACACGCCGACCACATCGATAAAATCAAGTCGCGTCTCTACGTCGGCCTGGAGGACAACAAGTTCGTGCCCGGCCAGCTGGGCATGGGCCTGGTCGAGGGCTACGACAGCATGGGCTTCCACATGTCCAAGCCGAACCTGCGAGCCGAGCTGGAGGCTGACTTGAAGCGGTGAGGGGCGTGCCGAGGCGGCCGGTGTGGGCCGGCCGGTGGCTGGTGTTTCGGGGAGCGGCTGGGGTCACCGTCAGGTCACGCCTGAGGTCTCGGTCAGGTCACGCCTGAGGTCTCGGTAAGATCACGCCTGAGGTGACGGTTAGGTCACTCCTGAGGTCACGGTCAGGTCACGCCTGAGGTCTCGGTCAGGTCACGCCTGAGGTCTCGGTAAGATCACGCCTGAGGTGACGGTTAGGTCACGCCTGATATCTCGGGCAGGTCACGCCTGAGGTCTCGGTCAGGTCACGCCTGAGGTCTCGGTAAGATCACCCCTGAGGTGACGGTTAGGTCACTCCTGAGGTCACGGTCAGGTCACGCCCGAGGTCACGGTTAGGTCACGCATGAGGGCATGGTCAGGTCATGGCCGGGATCACGGCATTGTGAGTTTGGAGGAGTTTGACTGGTTTTTTGTGGGCACCTGGGCCATGGTTATTTTTGATTGAACAATAATTTTGATTAAAATAGACTGCGGCGTGGTGACAGGCAAACAGTGTTTACATTTAACGGAAGGAGGATGGCGCGAAGGTGGTGGAGCAGACTGAGACAGTGAACACAGTGACGTAAGAAGCGAGAGGCCAGGGCAGCAGTGGTTTGGAAGGGGCTCAGTTTGCATTCGTTGGCAGGCTACTTGCATGTGTCATTGTGATTGAGAATGGGGCACTCCTGGTCAGCCGTTCATGCGTGGTGGCGTATAAAGAAAAATGTTGGCCATCCTCACGACAGGATCTGACGCCGTTCTGACCGCTGGATCTGACTTTGTTCTGACCGCACGATCTGACGCTGTTGTGAATACAGGCTCCGACTCTGTTCTGACCGCAGGATCTGACCGCAGGATCTGCGATGGTACCCGCGACTCCGACACAGTTCTGCGCGAGCAGGTGGATCGGTACCGAGGAGTGTTCGAGGAGGCCGTGAGACAGGTGAGTCACTGCTGGGAGACGGTGAGTCAGGGGAGTCACTGCTGGAAGACCGTGAGACAGGTGAGTCACTGCTGGGAGACCGTGAGACAGGTGAGTCACTGCTGGGAGACCGTGAGACAGGTGAGTCACTGCTGGGAGACGGTGAGTCAGGTGAGTCACTGCTGGGAGACCGTCAGACAGGTGAGTCACTGCTGGGAGACGGTGAGTCAGGGGAGTCACTGCTGGGAGACCGTGAGTCAGGGGAGTCACTGCTGGAAGACCGTGAGACAGGTGAGTCACTGCTGGGAGACCGTGAGACAGGTGAGTCACTGCTGGGAGACCGTGAGACAGGTGAGTCACTGCTGGGAGACGGTGAGTCAGGTGAGTCACTGCTGGGAGACCGTCAGACAGGTGAGTCACTGCTGGGAGACCGTCAGACAGGTGAGTCACTGCTGGAAGACCGTCAGACAGGTGAGTCACCGCTGGAAGACCGTGAGACAGGTGAGTCACTGCTGGGAGATCGTGATACAGGTGAGTCACTGCTGGGAGACCGTGATACAGGTGAGTCACTGCTGGGAGACCGTGTGTCAGGTGAGCCAACGCTGGGGTAGGTCGTGAGACAGGTGAGGCCCTACTGGGAGACTATGAGACGGGTGAGTCTCTGGTCAGGGGAGCCGTGAGACAGGTGAGCCACTTACAGTGGGTTGCAGTGCGTTATGTCTCGGCTGGACGCCGCACATGTCTGAACAGATGGTGGGCTGGTGGTGCCACGTGTGTCTGAACAGATGGTGGTCTGGTGGCGCCACGTGTGTCTGAACAGATGGTGGTCTGGTGGCGCCACGTGTGTCTGAACAGATGGTGGGCTGGTGGTGCCACGTGTGTCTGAACAGATGGTGGTCTGGTGGCGCCACGTGTGTCTGAACAGATGGTGGTCTGGTGGCGCCACGTGTGTCTGAACAGATGGTGGTCTGGTGGCGCCACGTGTGTCTGAACAGATGGTGGTCTGGTGGCGCCACGTGTGTCTGAACAGATGGTGGTCTGGTGGCGCCACGTGTGTCTGAACAGATGGTGGTCTGGTGGTGCCACGTGTGTCTGAACAGATGGTGGTCTGGTGGCGCCACGTGTGTCTGAACAGATGGTGGTCTGGTGGCGCCACGTGTGTCTGAACAGATAGTGGTCTGGTGGTGCCACGTGTGTCTGAACAGATGGTGGTCTGGTGGCGCCACGTGTGTCTGAACAGATGGTGGTCTGGTGGTGCCACGTGTGTCTGAACAGATGGTGGTCTGGTGGCGCCACGTGTGTCTGAACAGACGGTGGTCTGGTGGCTCCACGTGTGTCTGAACAGGTGGTAGTCTGGTGACGCCACGTGGGTCTGAACAGATGGTAGTCTGGTGGCGACATGTGTGTCTGAACAGACTATTCTGTTGGGAGCCGCATATTATGTTTCGAGAGATGGATCGACCTGTGCTTATAAGTGACATCATATCTACATGAGTAAGGTCTCGTATGTCCGGATGTTGAATCGTATGGGACTGTATTCTTTCCTTGTTGTCGTGTTTATAGAAAGGAGCACTTCGTGCAACATTTCTTTGCAGTTTTCGAGTCCGCCTTTCCCCTCACAGTTAGGCCAACTCTTTAGCTTTTTATTAGTTTTAAAATGCATTTTGATACCATTCTTTCTTTTCACAATTAACATTCTTTGTCAAAACAGTATTCGGTTACGGATATTTATCCGCCTCTCACAGCCCGCTTGTCCATCTGGTGACACTGGCCTGTCTCGTGGCTCGTTATCACGAGGCCTGTCAAGGCTCTGTGTCGCCGTCACAGGCCCAGTTTCTTCACTGCCGTCACTGCTACCCTGACCGCGCGTGGTGTGCTGTGACCCTGTGTACCGTGGTGTGACCCTGTGTGGTGTGTTGTGTTGTGTTGTGTTGTGACCCTGTGTGGTGTGCTGTGGCCCTGTATGGTGTGTTGTGACCCTGTGTGGTATGTTGTGACCCTGTGTGGTGTGCTGTGGCCCTGTGTGGTGTGTTGTGACCCTGTGTGGTGTGTTGTGGCCCTGTGTGGTGTGTTGTGACCCTGTGTGGTGTGTTGTGTTGTGGTTATGTGTGTTGTGTTGTGTTGTGACCCTGTGTGGTGTGCTGTGCCCCTGTGTGGTGTGCTGTGCCCCTGTGTGGAGTGTTGTGACCCTGTGTGGTGTGTTGTGACCATGTGTACCGTGCTGTGCCCCTGTGTGGTGTGCTGTGCCCCTGTGTGGTGTGTTGTGACCCTGTGTGGTGTGCTGTGCCCCTGTGTGGTGTGTTGTGACCATGTGTGGTGTGCTGTGCCCCTGTGTGGTGTGTTGTGACCCTGTGTGGTGTGTTGTGACCATGTGTACCGTGCTGTGCCCCTGTGTGGTGTGCTGTGCCCCTGTGTGGTGTGCTGTGCCCCTGTGTGGTGTGTTGTGACCCTGTGTGGTGTGTTGTGACCATGTGTACCGTGCTGTGCCCCTGTGTGGTGTGCTGTGCCCCTGTGTGGTGTGTTGTGACCATGTGTGGTGTGCTGTGACCGTGTGTGGTGTGTTGTGACCCTGTGTGGTGTGCTGTGACCGTGTGTGGTCTCTACAGGCCCAGAAGCTGGACACTGCGCTGTCGCCGTACCTGGGGGAGCAGCCGGCCAGCTCCGTGGCCGCCGGAGTCGGCGTGCAGCTGGATGTGCCGCAGACGGTGTGCCAGTGCCCCAGCTGCCAACAGCCCATCATTCTCAAGGTCAGACTCGGGCCGTCCGCGACCCGCACCGTCTCGAGGTCAGACGGTGCGGTGGTGTCGTGTGCCGGCTCGGCTGGGCGACCCTTAGCTCGCAGGCGTTCTGGCGGCCGGCACGACCTGCCCGCCACCACTGTCAGCCAGTTGGCCGCGTGCGTGTCCAGACTGTCGTCCAAATTGAGCGGAGGTCGCCGCTGCCGGCGGCATCAGGTGCCGAACACCTGGCCACGAACAGTGGTGGTACAACGAATACGAGTCGGTAGTTCAGCCTGGTCAGCCTCGGCAGCTTCGGCAGCCTCGGTATTCTCGACAGCCTTGGCAGCCTCGGTATCCTCGACAGCCTTGTCAGCCTCGGTATCCCCGACAGCCTTGGCAGCCTCGGTAGCCCCGGCAGCCTTGGCAGCCTCGGTAGCCCCGGCACCCTCGGTTTCCTCGGTATCTTCTATATCCTCTGTAGCCTCGGTAGCTCCGATATTCTCGATACCCTCGATATCTTCGATATCCACTGCATCCTCGGCAGCCCCTGCATCCTCTGCAGCCTCGATATTCTCTGCAGCCTCTGCATCCTCCAGCGTCTGCATCCTCTGCAGCCTCGATATCCTCTGCAGCCTCTGCATCCTCTCCAGCGTCTGCATCCTCTGCAACCTCGATATCCTCGGTATCCTCGGCATCCTCGGCAACCTCGGTAGCCTCGGCAGCCTCGATATCATCTGCAGCCTCTGCACCCTCGGCATCCTCGGTAGCCCCTGCATCCTCGGCATCCTCGGTAGCCCCTGCATCCTCGGCAGCCCCTGCATCTTCGCAGCCCCTGCATCTTCGGCAGCCCCTGCATCCTCGGCAGCCTCGATATCATCTGCAGCATCTGCATCCTCTGCAGGCTGGGCGTCCTCGGCAGCCCCTGCATGCTCTGCAGCCTCGATATCATCTGCAGCCTCTGTACCCTCTGCAGCCCCGGTAGTGTCGGTAGCCTATGTATCGTCTGCAGCCTCTGTACCCTCTGCAGCCCCGGTAGTGTCGGTAGCCTATGTATCGTCTGCAGCCTCGACAGACGGCCCTGACCCCGCCCCACCGCTGTGCGACAGACGGCCCTGACCCCGCCCCACCGCTGTGCGACAGACGGCCCTGACCCCGCCCCACCGCTGTGCGACAGACGGCCCTGACCCCGCCCCACCGCTGTGCGACAGACGATCCGTGAGGGCGCCGGCTTCATGCTGTCCTGCTCGGCGTTCCCGCTGTGCCGCGTCACCATGTGGATGCCCAGCACGGTGGAGCTGCTGAGCGTCAGTGAGCAGCGGTGCGCGCGCTGCGCCGGCCGGCCGCGCCTGCTCGACTTCACATTCCGGCACGCGGCCTATGCGCCCTACTACCCGCGTCACCACTCTGCCTGTGTGGGCGGCTGCGACGCCGAGTTTATGGAGACTGTCGGCCTGCAGCGACTGGCCGCCCCCACCTCAGGTCAGTTTGTTTGTTATTTTGGTTTTAGGGCGCTTCGACCAGTTTTGATCATTCGCGCCACCTCAGGTCAGTGACGGTGTGAGGGCGCGGTGACGGTGGGGATGCAGCGACTCGCTGCCCCGACCTTAGGTCAGTGGCGGTGTGATGGGACGGTGACGGTGGAGATGTAGCGACTCGCTACCTCCGACCTCAGGTCAGTGGCGGTGTGATGGGACGGTGACGGCGGAGATGTAGCGACTCGCTGCCCCGACCTCAGGTCAGTGACGGTGTGTTGGGACGGTGACGGCGGAGATGTAGCGACTGGCTGCCCCGACCTCAGGTCAGTGGCGGTGTGATGGGACGGTGACGGCGGAGATGTAGCGACTCGCTGCCCCGACCTCAGGTCAGTGACGATGTGATGGGACGGTGACGGCGGAGATGTAGCGACTCGCTGCCCCGACCTCAGGTCAGTGACGATGTGATGGGACGGTGACGGTGGAGATGTAGCGACTGGCTGCCCCGACCTCAGGTCAGTGGCGGTAACGGCGGGATGTAGCGACACGCTGCCCCGACTTCAGGTCAGTGGCGGTGTCCGTGGGGCTACGGTGACTCACCGGCCCGACCTGAGGCGCTGCAGAGACGCAGCTGTAGATAATTCGGTATTTTGCAACTTAATTCGGTATTCCGAGTACCAACAAGTTTAGGTGAATTAATGATGGTAATCGAATTATTTATATATGTGCATATATATCATGTATGTATATATGTGCCAATGTCTGCAGTGCTGTGGTTTCCAGTGGATCCATTGTCCCGCGTGATCACGTTCAACTAAATATATCGGTCAGTAGTATCACAATATCAGTGTGTCAGGCCGTGTTGCTGTCCTGATCGTGGCTTCACGGTGCCGGTTTCTCAGGTTGTGTTGAACCCAGGATCATGGCACGAGAAACCAGTGATTAATTATTAATGACATAGCGTGCAATATACCACTTACTGAACACTGAATCCACATTCCCGCCCCCCCCAAGAAATATCGACATCGTGCTTCTTGGTGCATGTGCATGAGCTGTATGACCGAAGCAGTCTAAGCGCCCCTAAGTCCAAATAACCAACTAACTTCTTGGTGCATGTTTGTGAGTCATGCCTCTTCTTAACTGTACCCCGTTTACAAATATATTTTTTGTTCTCCATGACGGATCCTGGATCGTGATAACCATCATCCCGTAGCGCAATTTCATGTTAATTGATTGCCTATGCTGTGCTATGTTATATGATAACACTGTATGGCCTATGATGTGCTATGTTATGCAAGAACAGGTTATAGCGTAGGTGTTTGTATAGTTTTGTTGATATTGGCATCCCCAAATTTGGTACATTTAAAAACACGTAGAACGGGAACAGTCCTATGTACGCAATTTTCTCAAAACTGGGATTGCAGGACTTAGCAAGAGTGTAATACAGCATTACGTCCATGGCCATTTCGACATCCTTTACTTGTTTCAACATGGCACACCTAACGAGAAAAAAAAACATTATTTTAGCACTGCGAAGAACCCGTTTCAGTGTCCTGCTGGGGTTCGTGTCGTTGCAATGTAGCTCCACAGCACGCGACCAGTGCGTCAGAGCACGTCCAGCGCGTCCCGTCAGTGGTATTGCATGGTCAGTTTCGATTGGCCAGGTGGCAGTCAGCGGTCCGGCGACAGCGGCTACGTCAGCTCGGTCGGCCAATCGGCGTCGTCTAATCGCCGGCCGGCGGCGGCTAGCCAATCGCGTCGCCCCGCCGCCAACCCGCGGCCACCCGCCGCCCCGCTCAGCCAATCGCGCGCCGCCGAGAACACCAATCGGAGACCGGCCGCGCCGCCTGCCGGCCAATCGCGGCCGCCGGCTGCCGCTGGCCCCGCCCCGCCCGCACACCGGCCGTCCGATTGGCGGGCGGGCGGTGACGACGACAGCGAGAACCAGTGCGTGTGCAGCTGCGGCAGGCCGGCGGTCCTGCTCACTGTCAGGAAGGAGGGGCCTAATACAGGTGGGCCTCGTGTGGGCAGTGGTCAGTGTGACGGCTCACCGTCAGGAGGGAGGGGCCTAATGCAGGTGGTCCTCGTGTAGGCAGTGGTCAGTGTGACGGCTCACCGTCAGGAAGGAGTGGCCTAATGCAGGCGGGTCTCGTGTTGACAGGGGTCGGTGTGGGGATGTACTTTGAGGTTGGTTGACGGCGGCTAGATGTCAAGGTCAAGGTCACGGCGGCCACCACGTGGGTGTGCTCGCGACGTCTGGCGGTCGTGGTGCGGGTAGGTTGTCTGAGAGTGCAGCTGCCGCCGAACGCGCATGTAAACGCGATCGTACGCTGCACAGAATTTCCGCCCGCTTGTCTGTCGTGTAGATGGTTTACTAACCAACACGTGTTCCCCTTCCTCACCTCCCGTGTACCTCTCGTCAGCACGTGTCCCTGGCGTCCCATGAATGTCTCCTGTGGGATGATGTTTATTGGGCTTAGGGTGGTGTTCAATGCTGCGGTGATGTATCCCCTGAGTCCGGACTGCAGTGAGATTCAACCAGGCGTAAGTTAATCTGCTCACCCAATTATATTACACAACACGCAAATGAGCGAGTATGTGTGTGTCCCTACATTGCCATTGTCTCACCATTTATGTCTCAGGTCGGAAGCTGCACGGTGTGTGTGTATCTGTGTCTCAGGTCGGCAGTTTACACCGTGTGTGTATCTGTGTCTCAGGTCGGCAGTTCTACATCTTGTTTGTGTATCGGTGTCTCAGGTCGGCAGTTCTACACCGTGTGTGTATCTGTGTCTCAGGTCGGCAGTTCTACACCGTGTGTGTATCTGTGTCTCAGGTCGGCAGTTCTACACCGCGTGTGTATCTGTGTCTCAGGTCGGAAGTTCTGCACCGTTTGTGTATCTGTGTCTCAGGTCGGCAGTTCCACACCGTGTGTGTATCTGTGTCTCAGGTCGGCAGTTCTACACCGCGTGTGTATCTGTGTCTCAGGTCGGCAGTTCTACACCTTGTTTGTGTGTCTGTGTCTCAGATCGGCAGTTCTACACCGCGTGTGTATCTGTGTCTCAGGTCGGCAGTTCTACAAGTGTGACCAGTCGCAGGGTGGCACCAGCTGCAACTTCTTCCTCTGGGCTGACGACGGTGACGCGACCGCCTCCGCGCCCCGACCCGGTACGTTACTACACGCACTACCTTGACCCAGCCCCGGCCCGGTACGTTACCACACGCCACTGCCTTGACCCAGCCCCGGCCCGGTACGTTACCACACGCCACTACCTTGACCCAGCCCCGGCCCGGTACGTTACCACACACCACTGCCTTGACCCAGCCCCGGCCCGGTACGTTACCACACGCCACTGCCTTGACCCAGCCCCGGCCCGGTACGTTACCACACGCCACTGCCTTGACCCAGCCCCGGCCCGGTACGTTACCACACGCCACTGCCTTGACCCAGCCCCGGCCCGGTACGTTACCACACGCCACTGCCTTGACCCAGCCCCGGCCCGGTACGTTACTACACGCCACTACCTTGACCCAGCCCCGGCCCGGTACGTTACCACACGCCACTGCCTTGACCCAGCACCGGTCCGGTACGTTACCACACGCCACTACCTTGACCCAACCCCGGCCTGGTAGGTTACCTCACCTTATCCATCCCCGGCTTGGTACGTTTCCCCACTCTACCGCACGGACCCCACCCCGGCCTGAACGCTACCCCTATCCACTACCATGACGCTACCCGCTACCCTCGGTGCGCCCTGAAACCCCCGATATCATTCAGAGTATCGATGGTGATGGTGATTATCATCGTCATATCGATCACGATGGTGAGTATCATAAGGTAATCGTTGTCGTCCGGACATGCATGCCATAGAGCACGTCAAAGCGAGAAGAATGTTGTGGTTCATAATGTTAATGCCATGCTCTTCATTCATGTACTGCCAATATGTGTAGTGTTAAATTTGATCAACACTGGGAATCTATGTTCGTGAATCCCTGTGATGGTAGAACCCGTGTTGCGTGGTACTGGTCAATCTTATGGGAAGTCGGGGACAATTCTCCCAGTGAAGTTGGTTTAATATTTGTGCCGGAATAACCAGGCAGAATATTGCCTTCCATCTCAATTCCCACAAAACTCCCCCGCAACGGGCGGGAATATGAAGATACAGGTAAGTTGATTGATAGTGTTGATTTTGAACGGCTCCTTGAGAAAGAAGCATACTTGATTTCCAGCGCTTCCACAGGACCGCGAAATACGACCCATACGACCTTCTGGCTGGCTACTGCACTGATTCTAGAGAAGAAGGTAGAATACTGAATTAGGTTTCCGCCCACGATAATATGAGCATAGCGTCACGGCGATTCGTCAATAGCTTCGGTATTACATGAAGGTATCTGCTGTAGAAATATGTAAAGATGTCAATGATTAAGCAATGCATCAAGCGAGGCTAGCTTCAGCCAGCGGCATCTAGCCTGCTTAAGCCATGGGCTTTACGTACTAAAAACACGCAGCAGCACCTCATCCTTGCCATCTCTGGTGTTCACTATGGGCTGTCCACATGGCCCCAGGTGATTTTCCATGTATGGTGTTCTCCATGAGCTGTGCACATGGCCTGAGGTGGTTTGACATCTTTGGGTGTTTGCCGTGGGCTGTATATATATATGGCCTGAGGTAGTTTGACATCTCTGGGTGTTTGCCGTGGGCTGTATATATATGGCCTGAGGTGGTTTAACATCTCTGGGTGTTTGCCGTGGGCTGTATATATATGGCCTGAGGTGGTTTGACATCTCTGGGTGTTTGCCGTGGGTTGTATATATATGGCCTGAGGTGGTTTGACATCTCTGGGTGTTTGCCGTGGGCTGTATATATATGATCTGAGGTAGTTTGACATCTCTGGGTGTTTGCCGTGGGCTGTATATATATGGCCTGAGGTGGTTTGACATATCTGGGTGTTTGCCGTGGGCTGTATATATATGGCCTGAGGTGGTTTGACATCTCTGGGTGTTCGCCGTGAGCTGTATATATGGCGTAAGGTATATATGCCATCTATGGTGTTCACTGTGGGGTCTGTCCACGTGGCCTCCGGTGGTCTGCTATCGCTGTTATCCACTGTGTCGTGTGAGCGGTGAGGACCACCTCACCACGTGACGTCAGGTCACGTGGTGGCGGTTGAGCCGGCTTCAGCGCGTCCTGTCACGCCGCCCGCCCGCCCACAGGTGCCGGCGCCCCGGCCCCAGGCGGCCCGCCCCCGCCCCCGCCCTCTGCCTCGGATGACGTCACCTGCAACTGCGGCCTGCCGCCCAGACGGTGAGTGTGTGTGTGTGTGTGTGACGTCACCGCGCGGGCGCCGAGCGACGCTGAGCGGTTCTTCGGCTGGCTGTGTGTGATATTGGGGGTACCACCGGGGTGTGCCCGGCGCGGTGGGTCTCTACCGCCGCCCCCTCGTCGGCGGCCAGGCGCCCGCTGCCTGCAGCCATTTCAGAAACAGGATCGTCGTGGACACGCGGTCCTTTAGGGCGGCCGCCTCATGAGTTTCGATCGCAATCCCTGGAAGTTGGCGTTGATGACCGAGAGTCATATTAGGATTTGTCACTCATGACGTTGAGTCATGTAAGGACTTGTCACTCGTAACTTTGAGTCATGTGAGTTCTCACTCATTTGGGTTATGTTGTTTCTCATCGGAGTTGGCTACCGTTGGAATGATTTTTGGTACCAGTGATAATAATTTTTGCGACAGTTTACGTTCAGTCACTGCAGCCATTTGCGGCGCATCTGCGAGTGATTTTGCTCCCATTTTGCGAACGTAGGCACCGTTTATAAATTGAGCCTAACCGACAGCCTGGTTTGCGCTCGTCTGCATCCCCATGTGAAATGGCCCCTCTCCAAGGTTCGATTCGTCATAAAGCGGAGGAAGAAAAGTAGTTGAGTAGAGGATCTGAAAGTTGGTCGAAATATATGTGGTCTGGTTGTGTTAATACTGTGAATGTTGTCCCTGCTTGTGCATGTTTGTCGTTACACATGGTAGTGAACCATTTTTGACCGCCGTGGGACATTTACAAGCATGTGGTGTTACTCGTTTATTGGGTGGTTCATGACGCACTGCGCACATTCACGGCTAATGGCGCCGCCCGCATTGTTTCGCCGGCGGGCCGCGGGATTGGGAAATGGCTCGGTCGGCGTGAGTGCCAAGCCCTGGTCCTTTGGTACACAGAGCCCAGCACCTTAACCACTCGGCCATCCCCGCTTCAGCGTGCGTTGACCACAGTGTGAGTCGGGTCGACGGCCTCGGTGTGGCCGAGTGAGGTCGTCACCGACGCGTGTGTCGGCAGGTGTACGGTGCAGAAGGACGGGCCGAACCAGGGCCGCGAGTTCCTCGGCTGCTCCAAACCGCGCGACCAGAGCTGCCGCTTCTTCCAGTGGTGCGACGAGCCGCCGACCGGGCCGGCGGGCCTGTCACGAGGTCAAGGTAGCCAGCCGGGTCAGCTGTCAGACAGATCAAAACAGGTCACAGCAGGGTTAGGCACTGGCAGACAGGGTCACAACAGGTCACAGCGGAGTTACAGCGGAGTCTTAGAAAGTCTGACAATGTCTTGATGTTTGAAGCATGAATTCTGAAGAGTTACCTCACTGAAGCCAAATCTGCCAAAACCAAATCTGCCAAATGATTGGCAGATTTGGTGGGCAACTGGTTCAGTGTACAGAGTGCAACCAAGAAGGGCCCTTGTGGCTCAGAGTTGCACTGATCTTTTATGTCTTTATGTCTTTATGAAGCACCATTCTCTTATCCCTCTCTAATGGAGTCTGTCCCAAGGACCACATGGCTGCCAAATTCGCCCCACCCCACCACCTGTTTACATTCACGTCATTCACCATTTGGGCGCACGCTCCTGTCATCTTGCGGCACCAAAAGGAAGCTCAACTTAATGAATTGGCACATTTATGATGGCGCAGGATACGAAGGCCTGACAGTTGGAGGTGGGCTTTTGAAAGAGAGGTGCACATTTGGCGACGAATTCTCACCCAACCTGTTATGCCAGAATCTCAGCTTACACTTTCCATTGAATGTTGACAGCACTTATCATAGAGCTGTCACCAGGGAAAAAAAATGATCATCAAAGAGCAGGATTCAGTTTCGAAATGAAAACAAAATGAGAGGATAAATTTCTGGAGATATTTTTTAAACGGAAGAAAGGTGGAAAGTTCTGGATGTCGAAAATCCAGGAAGAGACTATTTTTCCCACCCCGGTTTGAAGCCCCTCCAAAGAGACACGAATATCCCCGTATGCCTGACCCCACTACCCTGAAAGTTTGATTTTGCAGATTTTCAAATCCATTGGTGGTGACATCCTTGCGCCTCCTCCACCACCACGCCCACCCCTCCCTATGTCCACTATTTTTTTTTAAATAAATTTAATCCGAGCTGTTTGGGTGGCTTGAGGAGCCAGGGTTCTATTGCTAAGCAGAGCTTGTTGCGTGAACCCTGGCCCCACCACCCGATTCATGAACTCCAGTTCAACGATGAATTTAGACCGATAGTTTAAAATTTGCATTACAAGTTGGAGTTTGTTTTCCTTGCGTCGTCTGTGAAAATACGATTTTTCACCTGAATTAGTACCTTCACAAGCAAGTTATGATAGATATATTGCGGAGCTGGAAGAACATGCCGACGTGTGTAGAAGGGGGCTGGAGTGCAGCAGTAGGTGACGTTAAGCCTTTTGTGAAGTAATCTCACACCAGTTTGCAGACTTTTGCTTCTTTCGAACTGAAAGAATACCTTGTACCTGTCTTGATCAGGTCATGAAGTGGCATTTGTGTGGTCGATTTCGACGTGGTCATTCAGGGCTGTGTGGTCGGCCGCACCTCCTTCACTGCTGACCACGCCCCCGCCTGCAGGCGGCGCCGGCTGCACGCGCGGCCGAGGTCGCGGCCGGGGGCGGGGCTCTGGCCACAGGCCACGCCCCCAGGCGGGCGGCGGCGGTACGGCGCGGGCGCGGAAGTGCAGCGTGTGTCATCAGACGGGACACAACGCGAGGTCGTGTCCCAACGGTGGCTGACGCTGCGGCCCCGTCACCGCACCGCCGAACCGATGACGTCATCTCACTGCCTGCCGAACCGGTGACGTCATCTCACTGCCTGCCGAACCGGTGACGTCATCGCCACACCGGGACGGTGACGTCATCTCACTGTCGGACCGGTGACGTTATCGTCACACCGAGACAGTGACGTAATAATGGTGCCTGATCTGAACGTCCACGGCCTATGCGGCTCCAAGTTCAATTTCATTCTTGGTCCACGTGTGCTGCATTGTACCATCAGTGCGTTGTGCCATCATCACCCGTGCAATGTGTGATACGCTGCATCATCAGCGAGAGGGCGAGTATTATGCTATGTGATACGTTGTCAACATAGAGGGAGCGCACATTGCCGTGTGTGTAGACCGACTCCGATGCCCAACACGTGCCGGCGTAGGCACGAGGTCGCCTGCTCAAGCTGCGGTGTTTGTAGCAAATGTGTTTATTAAAGTGTATTATGTCTACAACGGTTTTTTAAGCGGAAACTGTATACGACCGTTGCGTCCGTAAGCTTCAATGAAGAACCAGCCAATCAAAACGGGAAGTTGCTAATCAAAACGTTGGTTGTGTTGTGGATATGGCACACGGAGCGTCGCAATTCGCACATGAGGACCCGATAGCGGACGATATTAACTCTTGACCGTCCACTCTGGAGACATTCCGATACCTGAGAACAATCCGTGTTGAAGCCAGGACACCGTTCACATTGCACTGGCATACGCCGCGACCACAAAAGGATCGCAGATTTCAGGTCGAGACGTCCTTAAGCCCAAACAACTAACAAATGACGCGAGAGGACGGTGCGAGGGTCCGGTGTGAAACATCACACCGGACTGGAGCGTCAGCGGAGTCGGCAGGGCGGGATGTGGCAGCTCCGCCCCATAGGTGGGCCCCCCTCGCCACCCTCACAGGTGGGACAGCCTCGCCACCCCGGACTGCCGGTGTGTGTGGCCTGAAGAAGGGGCTGACGGTGGCCCCCCTCCCATCCCCACCCTCACAGGTGGGTCAGCCTCGCCACCCCAGACTGCCGGTGTGTGTGGCCTGAAGAAGGGGCTGACGGTGGCCCCCCTCCCATCCCCACCCTCACAGGTGGGTCAGCCTCGCCACCCCAGACTGCCGGTGTGTGTGGCCTGGAGAAGGGGCTGACGGTGGGCCCCCTCCCACCCTCACAGGTGGGACAGCCTCGCCACCCCAGACTGCCGGTGTGTGTGGCCTGGAGAAGGGGCTGACGGTGGGCCCCCTCCCACCCTCACAGGTGGGACAGCCTCGCCACCCCAGACTGCCGATGTGTGTGGCCTGGAGAAGGGGCTGACGGTGGGCCTCTTCCCACCCTCACAGGTGGGTTAGCCTCGCCACCCCAGACTGCCGGTGTGTGTGGCCTGGAGAAGGGGATGATGATGGGCCCCCTATCACCCCCACAGGTGGGTCAGCCTCGCCGCCACGGACTGTTGGTGTGCGTCCTGGAGAAGGGGCTGATGATGGCCCCCTATCACCCCCACAGGTGGGACAGCCTCGCCGCCCCGGACTGCCGGTCGGAGGCGGCGCAAAGTCGGTACGTAGGGGCTAGTCTGGGGATCCCATCCTGTGGCGGGGGCGCGGTAGCTCAGTTGGTAGTGTCGGACTCTCGATCGCAAGACCTTGGGTTCTAATCTCACAACCGACTGCATTTGCACGTATCCTATATACGACCGTTTCTGTTAATCCATCAGACCATTCGGCGGATGATAAAGATGAATAAGTAGCAGAAACTATCTCCGCCACATCGTACCCCTTACACGACCTGCTGCGGCAATCTCGGCTCGGACGAACGTGAGTCTTCCGAAGCGCCAAAACCGGTTATTTATTGGGGTTTTGAACGCACCGATCAGACCATTTCCAGCAGCGCCCACATTGCACGCAGTAGTTGCCATGGTGACACTGCTTCTGGTAGCAGTGTTGCACTGTGTTTTACGACCACAGGAAGTGTCAAACAAGTTGGCAAGCCGTCGCGCGACCCTGGCAAATACAGGCTGTCCATGTAAAAGTTCATTGTATACACGTCACCACACTAGTCGAGTCGCAGTCCGCCGACGAAAACGCCTCCCACCAGTCAGTACAAAACATCCAGACACGCAACACTTACTCGCCGCCAGCACACTACATACAGTATCACAACGAGCGCGCGCCGCCATCGCCGCCCGTCTGCGGTGAGCACCACCGCGAGCGGCCCGCGCCGCGCCGAGGGTCGCCGCACCGGGCCCGTCCCGAGGTGAGCAACACCGCGAGCGGCCCGCGTCGCGCCGAGGGTCGCCGCACCGGGCCCGCCCCGAGGTGAGCAACACCGCGAGCGACCCGTGTCGCGCCGAGGGTCGCCGCACCGGGCCCGCCCCGAGGTGAGCAACACCCCGAGCGGCCCGTGTCGCGCCGAGGGTCGCCGCACCGGGCCCGCCCCGAGGTGAGCAACACCGCGAGCGGCCCGTGTCGCGCCGAGGGTCGCCGCACCGGGCCCGCCCCGAGGTGAGCAACACCGCGAGCGGCCCGCGCCGCGCCGAGGGTCGCTACACCGGGCCCGCCCCGAGGTGAGCAACACCGCGAGCGGCCCGCGCCGCGCCGAGGGTCGCTACACCGGGCCCGCCCCGAGGTGAGCAACACCGCGAGCGGCCCGCGCCGCGCCGAGGGTCGCTACACCGGGCCCGCCCCGAGGTGAGCAACACCGCGAGCGGCCCGCGCCGCGCCGAGGGTCGCCGCACCGGGCCCGCCCCGAGATGAACAACACCGCGCGACGATCCCCGCGGGGAGGAGCGTCCACTGGCGGCTCCCCCCGCGGGGAGCTGACGACACCGTGTGTGCAATCTCCCACAGACATCGCAGACGGCTGGCAAAGGACACGCCACACTGGCAGAGCAGCACAATGGGGAGAGGCGGCCGGCCCAGTCACCACCGACCGGTCTTCAATGCCTATCGACGTGGCGTTCGCGCAGGCTGCTTGAGCGCTTAGATTGGCCGCATTTTACGTGGCCATCGCGGTCTCGGCACCACACGGCAGCAACCGCCGCGGAGGTAGACTTCACTCTGCAGAACTACAGCTTCGAGCCGGCACGCGCGGCAAAGACGTCGCTTGCAGGTCGTAGTCGTGTAACTAGTGACTGCAAGTGTCCCAGTGGAACGGTACGAACATGTTGCAAACCAGCTGTGGGTCTTCGCATGGCAATGGTACTGCTCAATACTGTGATCACACATAACGGCCAGTCGTCGGACGCCAGGGAGCGGTGCGAGGCGTTGGACGTCACCGAGAGGAGACTCGATACGGTCGGTAAGCCGGCCGTCGAGGAGCAGACCTGGAGCCCGGCTGGCAGCGAGACACTGAACACTGGCTGGCTGTGAAGAGATCAATGGGCATCTGTCTCAGTGGCAGAATCGTTAGGCGGAGACGCCGCCGCCGTACATACCATCAGACACGTACACACGACATCGCATACTGCCGATCAGAGTGAGCATTGCCATGCGGTCTCGAGGGACACATCATAGATGACGAATCGACGCACATGATTGGGTTCTGAGCACGCAGGTGGGCACGCGGCGCCCGCCGGCACAACGATCGGCCACGCGAACAGACCGGCTGACTCCGGCTCTCTCCGCACACCGTACTCGCGCGCGACCGGCAGCAGTGAGATCTCGCGTCGCTGGCGCTACCCATTATGACATCCTAGTTGAGCTTAAAACCTACGCCTGCCGCACGCCGCCGGTTCCCTGCCGCCCAGTCGCCGCGGCGCGACGGGACCTCCGCATGGGCACGGCAAGCTCCCCGCACATGGCGTCACAACCCGCTGTCGGCTGCGCGGCAGCTCGCCGACCGCGCGCCCTGACTTGTGACCAGACAGGCCGCCGCGACGCCGCTCAGCGCAGCCGGCGCTGCTTGCGGCGCGCCTTGCAGCCGCGGCCGTACCAGCCGGCGCCGGCGGCCGCCGCCGCCGCCGGCTCGGCGTCGTGCTTCAGCACCGGCTTGAGCATGCGCCGAGACACGCGGAACACGGCCCTGAACGGCACGTAGTCGCCGCCGTCGTCCGACTCCGAGTCGGAGACGCCGCTGCTGCTGCTGCTGCTGCTGCCGCCGGACACCGTCAGCCGCTCCGACTCCGACTCCGAGTCGTTTGAATCGGTGTCCGACTCGGACGACGGCTCGCAGTAGCTGACGTCCTGGCGGCGCGCGCGGCGCGACCGGCGCAGTCGGCAGTCGCCGCCGCCGTCGCCGCCGTCGCTGCGTGGCGGCGGCGGCGGCGAGGCGGCCGTGGCGGCGCCGCTCTCCGCCGGGCTGTCGCTGTCGGCGCCCGGGCCGCCCAGACTGGAGCCGTCCGCGTCCTGCGAGTCGGCGCGACTCCAGCCGGCGCCGCCGGCCGCCGCGCCCTCCCCGCTGGCGTGACTCGAGTCCGAGTCGGCGGCCGCCTCGCCCTCCCCGCTGGCGTGACTCGAGTCCGAGTCGGCGGCCGCCTCGCCCTCCCCGCTGGCGTGACTCGAGTCCGAGTCGGCGGCCGCCTCGCCCTCCCCGCTGGCGTGACTCGAGTCCGAGTCGGCGGCCGCCTCGCCCTCCCCGCTGGCGTGACTCGAGTCCGAGTCGCCGGCCGCCGCGCCCTCCGCGCTGGCGTGACTCGAGTCCGAGTCGGCGGCCGCCGCGCTCTCCCCGCTGGCGTGACTCGAGTCAGAGAAGTGCGGCGAGTCGGCGGTTGTCTCCAGCAGAGGTGACTCGCCCCGCTCCGCAGCGACATCCAGCTCTGACTCGCCTGAAATTGTCAACAGAAGCTGGTGTATTGCTACGACAATGTGAAAAACCGTCAGGATATGGGCGCAAGCTCAGGAAACAATTTTCCACTTCCACTCCACATTCCACTCATGCATTTCCACTGCCCCCTTTCGGTTCATAACACACTTCAATCCCCAACACTACCTTAACGGAGATTTACGAAATAGGATACGTGCTGTTCAATTGTCAGGTGTTCACATTTGGCAAATTAACCAAGCCAGCTTGAAACGGCGGGGGGACAATATGCGGGGCTGGTTCTGAATTATTACCACCTCAGTATATCTCGCTCTTGCTGTTGACAAACAACGTTTCACCCGTACACCCGGTGTCAGTTCAGTTTCGGGATATCATTCCGGCGACGACGAAGGATGTGTGTTTACCATGGCCAGGGGTCGATTTTCCGATTGGCGTTCGGCACGTCAGGCATACGTTACAACAGCATACAAAACTTCCATTGCACATTTACTGCAAAACGGACCGCGGATGGTCATAGTTGGTTTTGGTAGTGCTGCATTACGTCCGGCGCAAGCACGTATGCCGCACTACAACATTGCAAGCACCATTATCCTGATGGCATGTTCACGCCGTTATCTAATCCTCTTTGGTGCCGCTTAAGCCGGTAAGGCGTGTTTTTCTAACACTGGCCGTGAATCTTACACGGGATTTTTCGCCGAAATTCGGACCGATCAGCACCAGAAAGAAAAACAAACCAAAACAAACAATTTCGCTGCTCTACAACAACCGCGAAAAGAAAACCTATTGCAGAAAGCAAAGGGACATTAACACATTTCGAATGAAGCCATTAATTAACTTCAGTAAAGACACGGGTGATCGCCATGGGCACAATCAATGGGCACAATAAAGACATGGGTGATCGCCACGCCACTTCTTTCTGTTATCCGTTACGTTCCAACATAGCTTAATAGGAAGGGTGTTCATGATAAGGGTGAGCCCGCATTGTTGCGCATTTTCAACGCCGTCATACTCCCCCCCCCCCCCACTTCCCTCCGGCTCGGCGCACCCACCGTCCAGCGGCGTGTAGTCGTGGTCCACCAGACTGTGCACCGCCGTCATACTCCCCCACTTCCTCCGGCCCGGCGCACCCACCGTCCAGCGGCGTTAGTCGTGGTCCACCAGACTTGCACCGCCGTCATACTCCCCCCACTTCCCTCGGGCGGGCACCCACCGTCCAGCGGCGTGTAGTCGTGGTCCACCAGACTGTGCACCGCCGTCATACTCCCCCCCACTTCCCTCCGGCCTCGGCGCACCCACCGTCCAGCGGCGTGTAGTCGTGGTCCACCAGACTGTGCACCGCCGTCATACTCCCCCCCCACTTCCCTCCGGCCCGGCGCACCCACCGTCCAGCGGCGTGTAGTCGTGGTCCACCAGACTGTGCACCGCCGTCATACTCCCCCCACTTCCCTCCGGCCGCACCCACCGTCCGCGGCGTGTAGTCTCCCGGCTACCCCCGGCGCGCCCACCGTCCAGCGGCGTGTAGTCGTGGTCCACCAGACTGTGCACCGCCGTCATACTCCCCTCCCCCACTTCCCTCCGGCTCGGCGCACCCACCGTCCAGCGGCGTGTAGTCGTGGTCCACGAGACTGTGCACCGCCGTCATACTCCCCCCACTTCCCTCCGGCTCGGCGCACCCACCGTCCAGCGGCGTGTAGTCGTGGTCCACCAGACTGTGCACCGCCGTCATACTCCCCCCACTTCCCTCCGGCTCGGCGCACCCACCGTCCAGCGGCGTGTAGTCGTGGTCCACGAGACTGTGCAACGCCGACGTCACGTCGATGAAGATGACGTCGCTGGAGCTGAGCTGGTCGAGACAGTCGTCGCTGAGGCAGAAGTGGGCGTGGTCGCCGTCCAGCAGCCGGATGTGCGTCACGTCCGAGCAGCGGCCGTCCGGACTGTGGCCGGCGTCGGACGTGGCGCTGCCGCCGCACGTGTGCACGTCAGGGGGCGGGGCCTCAGGACCAACACACTCCGGCGGTCGTGTGGCACGCGCACACGTCAGGGGGCGGGGCCTCAGGACCAACACACTGCGACGGTCATGTGGCACGCGCACACGTCAGGGGCGGGGCCTCAGGACCAACACACTGCGACGGTCATGTGGCACGCGCACACGTCAGGGGCGGGGCCTCAGGACCAACACACTGCGACGGTCATGTGGCACGCGCACACGTCAGGGGGCGGGGCCTCAGGACCAACACACTGCGGCGGTCATGTGGCACGCGCACACGTCAGGGGGCGGGGCCTCAGGACCAACACACTGCGGCGGTCATGTGGCACGCGCACACGTCAGGGGGCGGGGCCTCAGGACCAACACACTGCGGCGGTCATGTGGCACGCGCACACGTCAGGGGCGGGGCCTCAGGACCAACACACTGCGACGGTCATGTGGCACGCGCACACGTCAGGGGGCGGTGCCTCAGGACCAACACACTGCGGCGGTCATGTGGCACGCGCACACGTCAGGGGGCGGGGCCTCAGAACCAACACACTGCGACGGTCGTGTGGCACGCGCACATGTCAGGGGGCGGGGCCTCAGGACCAACACACTGCGGCGGTCATGTGGCACGCGCACACGTCAGGGGCGGGGCCTCAGGACCAACACACTGCGACGGTCGTGTGGCACGCGCACACGTCAGGGGCGGGGCCTCAGGACCAACACACTGCGGCGGTCGTGTGGCACGCGCACATGTCAGGGGGCGGGGCCTCAGGACCAACACACTGCGGCGGTCATGTGGCACGCGCACACGTCAGGGGGCGGGGCCTCAGGACCAACACACTGCGGCGGTCGTGTGGCACGCGCACACGTCAGGGGCGGGGCCTCAGGACCAACACACTGCGACGGTCATGTGGCACGCGCACACGTCAGGGGGCGGGGCCTCAGGACCAACACACTGCGGCGGTCATGTGGCACGCGCACACGTCAGGGGGCGGGGCCTCAGGACCAACACACTGCGACGGTCATGTGGCACGCGCACACGTCAGGGGGCGGGGCCTCAGGACCAACACACTGCGACGGTCATGTGGCACGCGCACACGTCAGGGGGCGGGGCCTCAGGACCAACACACTGCGACGGTCGTGTGGCACGCGCACACGTCAGGGGGCGGGGCCTCAGGACCAACACACTGCGACGGTCGTGTGGCACGCGCACACGTCAGGGGGCGGGGCCTCAGGACCAACACACTGCGACGGTCATGTGGCACGCGCACACGTCAGGGGGCGGGGCCTCAGGACCAACACACTGCGGCGGTCATGTGGCACGCGCACACGTCAGGGGGCGGGGCCTCAGGACCAACACACTGCGACGGTCATGTGGCACGCGCACACGTCAGGGGGCGGGGCCTCAGGACCAACACACTGCGGCGGTCATGTGGCACGCGCACACGTCAGGGGGCGGGGCCTCAGGACCAACACACTGCGACGGTCATGTGGCACGCGCACACGTCAGGGGGCGGGGCCTCAGGACCAACACACTGCGACGGTCATGTGGCACGCGCACACGTCAGGGGGCGGGGCCTCAGGACCAACACACTGCGACGGTCATGTGGCACGCGCACACGTCAGGGGGCGGGGCCTCAGGACCAACACACTGCGACGGTCATGTGGCACGCGCACACGTCAGGGGCGGGGCCTCAGGACCAACACACTGCGGCGGTCATGTGGCACGCGCACACGTCAGGGGGCAGGGCCTCAGGACCAACACACTGCGACGGTCATGTGGCACGCGCACACGTCAGGGGGCGGGGCCTCAGGACCAACACACTGCGGCGGTCATGTGGCACGCGCACACGTCAGGGGGCGGGGCCTCAGGACCAACACACTGCGACGGTCATGTGGCACGCGCACACGTCAGGGGGCGGGGCCTCAGGACCAACACACTGCGACGGTCATGTGGCACGCGCACACGTCAGGGGGCGGGGCCTCAGGACCAACACACTGCGACGGTCATGTGGCACGCGCACACGTCAGGGGGCGGGGCCTCAGGACCAACACACTGCGACGGTCATGTGGCACGCGCACACGTCAGGGGGCGGGGCCTCAGGACCAACACACTGCGGCGGTCATGTGGCACGCGCACACGTCAGGGGGCGGGGCCTCAGAACCAACACACTGCGACGGTCGTGTGGCACGCGTGCACGTCAGGGGGCGGGGCCTCAGGACCAACACACTCCGGCGGTCGTGTGGCACGCGTACACGTCAGGGGGCGGGGCCTCAGGACCAACACACTCCGGCGGTCGTGTGGCACGCGCACATGTCAGGGGGCGGGGCCTCAGGACCAACACACTGCGGCGGTCATGTGGCACGCGCACACGTCAGGGGGCGGGGCCTCAGGACCAACACACTGCGACGGTCGTGTGGCACGCGCACACGTCAGGGGGCGGGGCCTCAGGACCAACACACTGCGGCGGTCGTGTGGCACGCGCACATGTCAGGGGGCGGGGCCTCAGGACCAACACACTGCGGCGGTCATGTGGCACGCGCACACGTCAGGGGGCGGGGCCTCAGGACCAACACACTGCGACGGTCGTGTGGCACGCGCACACGTCATATTGTGGCCGACGCGGGAGTGCAGCCTCACCGCACCGCGGCCCCGCTACCGGCGTGACATCCCTGCCACAGCACTGGCACAGATGGCCACAGATGATGACGAACAGAGCTGGCTGGCAGTCCGGCGTGGGTCCAGGTCAGTGTCTCAATGCCAAATGTATGTACCGATACCAAATCAGTTTACTGTTACACGTTGGCATATGTGTATGTAGGCTAAAACATGATGGAACTAGACATTCACTTTATACTCTTGGCAAGTAGTGTTACATGTTAAGGTTGATCATTAAACAATACGAGATATTATTCCTGTCAGGAGCATACATCCATTTTATTATCAGCTTTTATATCTGCATGCGATATAAGGCAGTTTCATATCATTCTGTCCTGCATGCATTAGCTTGGTTGAGTAGTTAGTCATTTCTCCTTTAGGGCCTCGACTACTGCGGTCATATGGTGCCGAAGGATTGGTGTAGTGTCATGAATTAAAATGGTAACATTTTGAGAAAGCTTTTGCTTGCCAGTAAAACAAATTCGTCAAATTAGGTTCAAAATGATGGCCCGTTCTTATAGGAATCTGCCTATATGTCCCAGCTCACCGTTTGAGACGTCTTGTAAGGTAACAAGGCCTTCAGTGTGCACAAGCGCAAGGCGCCACTCTTCTCAACAAGAACGCACCAGGCGTGATTGAATGCCGTTTCGAGATACCAAATGACGAAGTGGATGGCGAACCACATATAGTTCGGGCTAACTTCCACAAGTACGGTGATGGTCATTTCCCTCCGGGTTCATGTCCCTTTCATTTTCCCCTTTGACATCGGGAGTGAGGGTCACCAATTATTTCAAGCTATCAGGGTCTTACCCATGGCCGATGATCCGGTTTGAGTGTCTACTAATGTCAATGTGTCATTTTCTGATGTTCAACCTGAAAAATGTTTGGCCCTGAATCGCACTCCCCGGCACTGCTGAGAGAGACCTTCGATCGTGGCCTTACTGATGTGAAGGCGCGAGCAGCCACAAAAAAAACTGCACCCACTGCCCGCTGCCAACAGTCTGCTGTCCACTTCCCACTCCACAGCCCACTGGTGCCTTCTGCCGAGTACTAAAAGCCCACAGTTCATTGTCCGCTGCCCATTGTCCGTCGCCCGCAGCCCGCTGCCGAATACCAAAAGTACATAGCCTACAGCACACTGCCCGCCGTATAGTCACCTGTTGCAGCTGATGCACATAGCCCACAGCCACTCACCTGTCGCAGCCGCTGCGCCCAGCCCACTGCCCACTACCCACAGCTCACAGCCCACAGCCCACTGCCCGGCACCCACATGCACTCACCTGTCGCAGCCGCTGCGCACAGCCCACAACCCACAGCCCACTGGCCGGCACCCACAGTCACTCACCTGTCGCAGCCGCTGCCGACGGCCGGCTCGAGGCTCTCGATGATGGTGAAGTCCTCGTCGCGCCAGTCGATCGGGTCCGTCTGCACCAGCACGTGACGCAGCTCGGTCACGCGGCAGGTGGCCAGCCCGTCCAGCAGGCGGCACGTGTCGGCCGACCGCGGCCGGTCGCCGCCACCGTGCGCCGTCGCCGGCCCGTGCCGACCGCCGCTCGCCGCGTCGTGCGTCGGCCTGCCCTCCACGTCGGCCGGCGGTCTGCCGTCGCCGCCGACCGCACAGTCGTCAGCGTTGCAGACCAGCCTGTACTCGGCGCCCACTATCAGCCCGTTTTGAGCGCCATTCGCCTGGCGGGCCGAGGCGTGTCGGCGGCGGCCGGTCTGCCCACTGGTCCGAGCGTCTCCACTGTGACCGGCGCGACTGTTGCCGCCGTGCCGGTCCCACGCGCAGCCGCCGCTCGCCTGCCTGAGCTGGCCGCCAGCCGCCGGCGGCGCTTCACGGCCGCCCACCTGGCCGGCACCGGACTCCACTCCGCCAGCGCCGTCGCCGTCCGCTGGCCCGTCGGCAGCACGGCTCGCTCCCGCGGCTTGGTGGCCGCTCTCAAGCAGTACCTGTTCAGCGGTTATCCGACCTTCACCACCCATCAGGCGGCTCACTTCGTCACCAACCACGTCTTCGCTACAATTCGTTCGACTGCATTCGTCATTTTCCGGGCTGCCTTCATCGCAATTAATTTCACTAGCATCGTCACAATTCATTGCATTGTCTTCGTCACTATCGGTTTCGCTCCTGTCAGGATCCTTGATTCCCATGACTTTATTCACAATATCATTACAATTTATTCCACCATCTATGCTACCATTGGTTTCATTGCCGTCTTCATCTTCATTTATTTGACTCCTCCCGTCATAATGTAGTACATTATTTTCACCACCATTGATTTCACTCCGTTCTGGGCCATTAATTTGGCTTACATCATCACAATTCATCTCATCACCTTCATCACCGTTGACTTCACTGCCCTCATCGTCATTCACTTCATTTCTCTCGTCACAATTCATCCCATCGCCTTCATCACCATCGAGTTCACTCCCTTCGGCGCCGTTCACCTGATTCCCTTCATCACAATTCATTCCACTGCCTTCGTCACCATTTATTTCACTGCCTTCGTCACTATTGATTTCACTGCCATCATCGTCATCCATTTGATTTCCCTCGTCACAATTCATTTCACCGTCTTCAACGTCATTCACTCCGCTGTCCGCGTCAAGAACCATCTGGCTGCTCTGATCGCAATCCACTCGACTCGCCTCCACATGGCCGGTGGGCCGACCCGGCCCGAGCGGCGTCGTCAGCGCGCCCCCGTCGCCGGTGACCGACGGACCGGCGCCTGTGTGCCGGCTGCGGCCGGTGACCTGACCCGCCCCGAGCGCCGCCCCACACCCAGGCGTGGCCGACAGGCCGCCGCTGGTGGCGGCGCGCGGCAGGCTGGCCGCCTGCGGGCTCACCCGACCGCCCAGCGGCGGCTCTGGCAGCAGGCGGCGCTGCGCGGCGGCCGGCCGCAGCGGCGCGCTGCGCAGCGAGGCGGCGGACTCGTCCGGACCGAGCCGCGCCGCGTCGGCCGATGGTCGCCATGCCGACGAGTCCGGTTGGTCGACGGCGGCAGTTGAGCGCGGCGACACCGGCTGAATCGGTTTGGATTCGTCGCCGGCGGGCCGGGGCGGAGTCTGCGCCGCATAGTTAGAATCAGATTGTTGCGCGACGGCTCTGGGAGGAGCCTCGGAGACACCATTAAGTCGCGATCGGCCAAGCAGAGCCGCAGGTCTCTCGTCGATGATTTCTGACTGGTCGACGCGAGATGGAGGCGGAGCCTGCGTGGCATCTCTGCGCTGCGATTGGTCGGCCGGAGGCGTGTCGGGTCGAGTGAGTTCTGAGCGCGGAGGTCGCTCGGTGCGGTGGAGGGGCGTGGCCAGTCGGAAGAGCGGGTCTTCGGAGCGACGGTAGCGCGGCACGGGTACGCCCAGGTGTTCCATCACACGAGTCATGACGTCATCACAGCGACCTGCCCGGCAAACGTTATCACTTCAGCCCGACTTTTGAATCGTGCTGTGCCCTGAAGCCAAAATAACTAACTGACTGGATCGTGCTGTTCGAACATCATCATCACAGTTTTACTCTGCTAACTGCTAGTTTGCATGGCTTCGAACACCAGTTATATTTTGCTGTGGAACTAGGTTGGAGCTATTTTTCATACATCTAATACGGAAACGGATTTCGGTGCACATTTCATCGACCAGGGGCGGGGACGGCCGAGTGGTTAAGGTGTTGGGCTTTGGGTACCAAAGGTCTCGGGTTCGACATTCGCGCCGTTCGGGACATTTCCCAATCCCGAGGCCCACCAGCGAAACAGTGTGGTCGGCGCCATTAGCCGTGAATGCGCATAAAGTGCGTCGCGAATCACCCAATAAACAATTTCATCGACCATGTTTGATGTCAGACTGGCATGTCGGCAAGAACAGGACACTGGTGACAAAAACCCAGAAAGTATTACATCAGGCTTAATGAAAACTACGAGTGCATGCATTTTTGTGTGCAATGAAAGCACGACATAATTAAATTCTTCTGAAGCACCAAACATGCCGCAGCATTGGACACCGATAGTCCGTGACAATTTATGTCATAACTAAATATAACTACATGGTACATCTTGTGAATCCATGGGTCAGTCGCATAGTTCCTAACCTATGAACAGCAATGAAATAAGATTTACACCAAAAGTATGTGTTAAGTATGTGTTAAGTTGCTCTTTTCTAATAACCACCAAAATGCACAACCTAAATCTAACTGTTCATGCTACCTAGGGGCATTAGCACACCATAAACCTTCTGAGCACATCTGGAACACCAAGTCAGTGCATCCTTCTCCAGAACATGCTGGTAAGTTTGCAAACGTGATTTTTAATAAGCAAAGGCCCCGCTTTCATATATTATAATAAGCGAATGCTCCGCTCGTAGGATGTAACCCTAATAGTAGAATGAGATAACCAGCAGACAAGTAAGAATTATTATCTCTCCACTCATATTGCACTATAATCTACAAATCGATACAGCATCGGAAAGATGATAAATTATACCACCAAAGACATCAGATTTACACGTGCATATTTGGCCAAACATCTACGAAAGTTGAACATCCTTCCCTGAATCACAATGGCACGGCTTGAACTTAGCCAACGTGGCACACCTGGCGGACGGACGCTGTTCGACCTGGCCGCCACCCGTCTGGTCTGACCTGACCTGATCTGCGCCATCAGCCGACTCCACCCACCGTTGATCTTGAGCGTGGCGACGTCGTCCTTGGGCGTCCACTGCAGGTTGACGATGAAGAGTCGCGGCCGCTTGTGTGGCGGCCGGTGCATGCACCACAGGCCCGAGTATTTCCGTAACACCTGCGCACACACGCACACCCACGCATATATACACACACAGAGTCGCAGACACACGCACAGTCCAGCGCCAACGTCCGCTGCACAGGCGACCACGATGTTGACAGGTGGGCGACCATGTAGTCCGAGATCGGGAGTCGAGCAGACGTCGGTCCTCGATAGACGTCAGATGCAGACCTGACGGAGTCCAGCAATTCGCACGAGCGTGGCTTAACCCTGGCCAGTGTGGGAGACCGATGCCACGCCCCCCCCCGACGCAATGGTTTTCCGAAGATACCTCCCGAACCGCTGATGATTTGTCTTAGCTTTTCCTTAGCCAATTTGCCATCCTTCCTGCAAATGTTCGCCTCAAAGCATAAAGCATATTAATATGTCAGGGTAGAATGTTATGGCATCGCAAGGGATAGGAACGATTTTTCACCAAAAAAGCGGATGTGCGCAGCTCACCACTGCATGACCCCGAATGTCAGGTGCTCACGATGCACCGAAGCACTGACATGCAGGGCATGGTAGTGCAATACCATACCCTAACACTGCAGCCCGGATCACGTCGCCCACGAAGCAGGACACCAACCCTGACGCAGCATATCCTGGTTTGTCGTCGCCCACCTTCAGACCGCTGCATGATGGCACAGCATGATACCTCCAGCGGCGGATGCAGGGAAGAAAATGGAGGGGAATGTGCCCCTCTAACCCCACGGAAAGTGGCTCCCCTCCGGGAAGGCTCGAGTGCACCCGTCAATTTTTTCAGCCAGAGACGACCCTCTGGGAGAAAAGCATTGCTTCAGCATGCTGAAGTGTACTGCACCGACCTCATCCCCCACCCTCTTGAATTTGTCAGACAAAGATTCCCACTCCGAAAAAAAAGTTATTCCCATCCAGAGACACAAGTCCCCCTCACCCCCATCTTCCATGAACATCTCTGGATCCTGGCATTAAAATAATTGTTTTTCGTTAGGTGTGAGATGTCGAAACGAGAACAGTAGGATGTCTAAATTTCCGATGGAATTAGTGCCATTTAAAATGCTTTGCGTATCTTTGAGATGCAACTTTGAGCCAATGGCACACTTACAACTGTACCTGTATCATTTGTTTTGATATTCATAAGTTAACTAGCGCTATATTCGGGATAGCTAAAAAAAAATATGTTATAAAATATCATTTGATGCATAATCTCATTAGAGGTAATCCATTTACCTGAAATTGAGTTGCGAAATGTTCGTGTATCACTTTCCCTTATCGTGAGCATGAGCATGATACTTATCAATGAGATATTGTTATGAAGGAGACAAGAAGACTTCATAAGAACGTATCACGAAGCAGGATGTCGATGTTTCTTGGAGAACGATGTCGATTAAGTGCTCGGAAAGTGGCATATTCCATCATATTTCATGAAAAATGTAGCACTGCTGGATCTGCCCTGATCCTTCCCACTTTCATCCTACCTCCTCCATAGCACACCACCCACCTTGAGACTGCTGCCCAGACAGAGTATGGCGTCGCTCTTGCGCGCCTGCCGACTGGCGCCGCGCCAGTTGAGCGGCCACCGCAGACTGCCCCGCTCCCCGAAGTGCACCACCGTGTCGATCAGCGGGGTGGCGCACTCGTAGCACCTGGCGGCGACACCATCAACTAGCCGCTGTCTCAGCCGGCCATAGGTGGCGTCACGGCGCAGCGGTGGACTTGTGAACGGCTGGACGGTCGTCCCACACAACGTTCGCGGTTGGTACTCGGGTAAACTCGACTGGCCCAGAACCGAGGTCTCAGCTTTCTGAGTCGTGCCGGTGCACTGGCAAAAAGTTAGCTTTCGATAACTATTTTATGCTGTTTGACTGCAATTTCCACACCCAATGGTGGATTCAGGATCAGTGCAACAAACTCCAATCAACCCTGCTCGGATAAAATAAGTAAAACAGCTCGTTAGGAACGAGGATGTTTAGCACAATGTGCTCTGTCGTAAAATAACTAATACTGAGAAAACATTCGGCCCTTCAAGGTCTTTTCGCTCCACAAGATAATTAAAACCGTTATACGATCAAAAAATGAGAACTAAACAGATCCAACACAAGTGAAGACAAACCCCATCCTCCATCTGAATATATTGCTTAACCTGAACTATCAATACAACAACCATCAACAACTGAAAAGGGGAGAAAGCCACTACGAACATCCATTTCCAACGGCTGCTAACAGCCGCCACCAACAGCCACTAGGTGCATCAGTATGGAACACACGCATATGTTGAGCTGTTTCCGAGGCATTGGGTTTTTTATGACGCATTCAACTGCTAGGTCATACAGCGTCGCCAACCTCTCACGCCGATGGGTCGCGGATGGACTCGATAAATGCCGCCGGTTGTGAGATTCGAACACACGATCATGCGATCAAGAGTCCGACGCTCTACCAACTAAGCTACCGCGGACCCCGAGCTACGTTTCCAACCGAGACCGTTGTGCCACCACTTCGACGCGAGGTGAAGTTTGCTGAAAGCGATGAAGGTCCGCCCCTGTGCGTGTGGTGAGGGTGGTCAGCATGGGTGTGGCCACTGGGCCACACCCCCATCAATGGCAGGAGCCAGTTACGTAGGTTTTAGGAGTCATTGGGTCATACTACATCGCTAGCAGGAGTCACTGGGCAACCACTCATCACTGGTGGAACCCATTGGGCCACACCCCGTCACTGGTTGGAGCCCCTGGACCACACCCCATCACTAGTGGGAGCTACTCGGCCACACCCCATCGCTAGTGGGAGCTACGTGGCCACATCCCATCACTGGTGGGAGCCCCTGGACCACACCCCATCACTGGTGGGAGCCCCTGGACCACACCCCATCACTGGTGGGAGCCCCTGGACCACACCCCATCACTGGTGGGAGCCACCGGCCCGCGCCGCGCCGTGACCAGCCAGCCCCGACACCCACCTGCGGCCGGTCTTGTGGTTCTGGCGCGACGTCTTGGGCGTGACGTCGAACGTGCGCACGTACTGTCGGGGACAGCTGGCGCACACCTCCAGGTACATGTTGCCGTGCAGCTCGGACAGGCGTCGGCGCGGCAGGCCGGAGCGCAGGTGGAGGCCGTCGCAGTTCTGCGACACCACGTGGTGCACCACGCCGCGCCGCCACAGGTCGTGCAGCGCCATGTGCGTGGCCGTCGGGTCGGCCGCCGTCAGGTCGTGCTCACTGTCGGAGACGGTACTGTTACTGGCGCCGTCAGGTCGTGCTCACTGTCAGAGACGGTACTGTTACCGGCGCTGTCAGGTCGTGCTCACTGTCGGATACGGTACCGTTACGGCTGTCGTCAGGTCGTGCTCACTGTCGGAGACGGTACCGTTACGGCCGCCGTCAGGTCGTACTCACTGTCGGAGACGGTACTGTTACTGGCGCCGTCAGGTCGTGCTCACTGTCGGAGACGGTACTGTTACGGCCGTCGTCAGGTCGTGCTCACTGTCGGAGACGGTACTGTTACTGGCGCCGTCAGGTCGTGCTCACTGTCGGAGACGGTACTGTTACCGGCGCCGTCAGGTCGTGCTCACTGTCGGAGACGGTACCGTTACGGCCGCCGTCAGGTCGTGCTCACTGTCGGAGACGGTACTGTTACGGGCGCCGTCAGATCGTCCTCACTGTCAGAGACCGTATTGCAACAGGAGCTGTCAGGCCATGCTCACTACTAGAGACCAACTGACTGCTGGACGCCGTCAGTGCACATTGGTGGCGCAGTTACAGCAGTTGCTGGATTACAGGATGGAGCAACAACTTTTGAACTGATGGAGTAGGAACTTAGGTGACAGTATGCAGCAACGACTGTAGGACTCATGGGGCGGTTACTTGGTTTACAGGATAAAGTAACAACTTTTGGACTCCTGGAGCAGTTACTTGGGCCACAGGGTGCAACTCTTGGACTACTCATTCGGTTGCCTGGGCTATCACGTAGGAGTAACAGCTGCTGGCGACCGGACAACGCGCAGCTCGCTAAGACTGTTTGAAAGTTTGGCCTCGACACGACACTCCAAAAACTAGTGTAATGGTTATGAACATTACAGACTACAACGAAAACGTTCTGATATACAGAAGAATAATCCTACTGCTTCGAAACACACCCTACATCAGAACCTCGGCCGATGCGGGTTCCTCGGTCCCTCAGGCACTCAATACCAGAGATCTGATGCTCGTCCGTAGCTGATCTACACCCCGACACTGACCCGATGCCGCGTTCCTGGCTCAGGCCGGTCCAGACCCTGGTACCGCAGTGTTCCCCACACTGACCCGATGCCGCGTCCCTGGCTCAGGCCGGTCCAGACCCTGGTACCGCAGTGTTCCCCACACTGACCCGATGCCGCGTCCCTTGCTCAGGCCGGTCCAGACCCTGGTACCGCAGTGTTCCCCACACTGACCCGATGCCGCGTCCCTGGCTCAGCCGGGTCCAGATGCCGTCCGGCCCGCGGTAGTCGGGGATGCTGGCCGCCGTCGACACGCCGGCGCCCGTGTACACCACCAGGTGGCGCGCGCTGCGAATCGCCTCCGCCAGGGCGGCGCTCTTCTCGGCGATCACGCACTCGGGCTCCTCGTACTCCTCCTGGCGGGCCTTGCGGCACCGGTACTTCTCCAAACTGCCGGCAGGTGTCAGCAGCCGCTGTGACCGCGTGAGGGAGCTCGGCACGCACGCGAAGATCGGTTGCGTTGATGAAGGAACCAGCTCGAAGCGGGTGGGCAAAAGTTAATTTGGAATCATATTCTGGGCAATAACATGACTAATGGTTTGCTTTAGATGCTTGGTAAGACAGACCCCGACAGCGATGTGGGCGGATATACCGGCGGGTGTTCAGGCCTTGCAGGACAGACCCTGACCATGCAATAGGCCGGTTACTCCTTGATTGCTCCTCGATTAGCAAATGGTGGTTATTTCAAAGGGGTGGGATAATGCACACAGCATTTAAGGCCACCTCATTCGCCGTCAGTCGCTGGGACCGCAACAACGAACATGCCCACAAGGTGACACGCTATCACTCGAATTACTGGCACATGCCCGTCATTCATCGGTCTGTACTGCCAACTTTAACACATGTATTGCCTGTGGGAATCATTATCAGTTTGCATGAACAATTATGCTTTGAATCATTACGAGCCAAGCCCACATTATCAGATTGAGTCGACATTAGCCACAACCGATAAGAGACTGGCACAAGTGCTGCAGAGAATATTGGTCTGGCATCCGTAGAGAAGCCACGCATACATCCATCAGCCTCAGTCAATTATCCAGATCACTGGTTCGCATTACCTCATTACCGCATCACGTTACAGGCGTGAAGCTAACAGTTGTTTGCGTAAGAGCGTAAATAATGCATAGCTACGTAGGTCACAGGGTGAACAAAGCATCAACACATCTATAGTTCTACTCACGAGCGTATACGTTATCTTCGGAAGGGGCGTATTCTCCATAATATGCAGAAGTGTTAACACTTTCCCAAATATGTGGAGGAAATCGCCTGTTTTTCAACGTTTGAATTCTAGCTTTCAGAAAAACAGTACTGAACACGTGCCCATAAACTGGAATTATCTGCGTCAATTCTAAAATCATAGTTACGCCGGCAGGTCGCCACTATACTGCCGAACCTTGTGCTATTAGCCCGACAAGGACGAGAAGCAGCTCGCGTCATCCAGACCAACCGTCCCCCGTACCGACCTCCCCAGCAGTAAGGCTACGCCCGCCCAACTGACCGCTCCTCCACCCATGCCCTCATACTGACTCCCCCAGCAGTGAGGCTGCGCCCGCCCGACTGACCGCTTCTGTATGCGCATCACGTGGTCTGGGTGCTTCCTGAGCAACGCTCTGTCGGCCTCTGTCCGCTGATCGCGACATTTCTTCAGACACGCCGTCAGCTGTGGAGAAGATAATGTCAGCTCTGGAGAACACACTGTCAGCTCTGAAGAACACACTGTCAGCTGTGGAGAACACACTGTCAGCTCTGGAGAACGCACTGTCAACTGTGGAGAACACACTGTCGGATGTGGAGAACACACCGTCAGCTCTGGAGAACACAATGTCAGCTCTGGAGAACACAATGTCAGCTCTGGAGAACACACTGTCAGCTGTGGAGAACACACTGTCAACTGTGGAGAACACACTGTCGGATGTGGAGAACACACCGTCAGCTCTGGAGAACACAATGTTGACTGTGGAGAACACACTGTCATCTCTGGAGAACACTCTGTCAGCTGTGGAGAACACACTGTCAGATGTGGAAAACACACTGTCGGCTGTGGAGAGCACACTGTCGATTGTGGAGAACACACTGTCAGATGTGGCCAACACACTGTCAGACGTGGTCAACACACTGTCGGCTGTGGACAACACACTGTCGGCTGTGGAAAACACACTGTCGGCTGTGGAGAGCACACTGTTGATTGTGGACAACACACTGTCAGATGTGGCCAACACACTGTCAGATGTGGCCAACACACTGTACACTGTCGGATGTGGACAACACTGCCAGCCATGAAGAACACACTGTCAGCCCTGCTGTGCAGTGGGTCATCGTTAGCTGGCGTGGAACTGCAGGAATTTCAGCGAGCAAATCCCCTTCGCCATGTTGTACTTGTCAGGAGCTCTGAAGGCCTGCTGCGAGATTCCCTCCAGGAAGACCACACACCGGTCCACCATCTCCCTACAGTTTCTTGCAGATGAGCTACCGCTTCACAAACGTGCTTGAGACATGCTACCATCTCGATGCAGCGGCCACTGATTGCCGACGGGCAGAGCCCTGGAGCGACTCGCTACCCCGCCCACTGCGTCACTTCAGGCGAGTGGCTCGCTCCAGAATGGCGACTTGCTCCAGGCCAGCGACTCGCTCCGGGCGAGTGACTCGCTCCTGGCGAGCGACTCGCGAACCGCCAGGTCATATGGAGTCGCCATCCTCTAACGCCGATTGGTAGCAGGTGGACTCGGTAAACGCCGTCGGTTGTGAGATTCGAACCTACAATCTTGTGAGCAAGAGTTTGACGCTCTACCGACTGAGCTACTGCGGCCTTGGCCACTCCGTCTGCAGCGTCTCGAAAAGAGCGATGCCTGGTCCGGAAGTTTGAACCACGACACACCTCGACAACGAGATGGAGCCGTCGGGCAACTAAAGCTTCCCCTTTGATCACAAACAGGCAAGTCTAGCCAGTTGGAGCAATGACAAAACCTTAGAATGACAAGGAGCCCCTGCGCCTGAGCATCAGTGTCATCTTTGTCATGGCAGTCACACGACACACTGACAAAAGTATGTGACCTCTAAATGGTTGACAGAGAACAAAACTTCTCGGCGATTCGAACATGTCGCGACATGGAACGTGGGTGATATGTGCTAGCTGGCCTTGATAGAATTCTTGCATCTTGGGACACCCTAGTGCTTCAGTATGTTTTATCATCTAATGGTGTCTTTCCCATTACAGGATTAACCCAGACAACCCACATGGCTTGCATGAAGCCTAAATACTTGATAACTTAATGACTTAACCCCACCAGATAACAAAGTCAAGTAAGAGAACCAGGTAAGAGAACCAAGTAAGAGAACCAGGTAAGAGAACCAGGTAAGAGAGCCATTAGCTTTGAAAAATGAACATCATTTGTTTCATTCATGACACAAACAAAACCATATGCTGTAAATTGCTATATTCATATGCCCATTAGGCAAATGAGTTTGTTTTCAGTTGGTTGATCTACATGGGCAACATGATTTATGAAGGTTACCATGGCAATAATATGTTTGAAAGAAAAATCATATTGATGCAGAAGTATTTGCGACCCTCTCAAATCATTTTTAACCATGGATTAGGCTGACTCAAGTTCATCACAAATCATGACTGGGTGTGGATGAAACAGAATGATGATATGTCACATCACATAACTAGTGACAAACGTGCACCCTCAGGTCATAGGACTCAAGGTATTGATGTTAGTAAATGTATAAAAGAAGTTCCTACACTATGTTTTGGTCAAAATATGTTTTTTCTGGTGTCATTGGTGTGCTTTGAATTAAATTTGCATTCATTTCTTTGGGAAATGAGAACTTTTCTAGATATAAGCAATTCAACTTCAAGTGGTATCACAATGCTGGTGTCACAATCATTCAAATAGCATGCTTAAAAACATCTCATAACATTATTTCTCCATACAGACACATGCTATCCTCCCTCCTCACAACAAAATATGAGAAGTTTACATTTAAAGGGATTTGGGTGGGGTAGCATATAATGAAAAATGTAATACATGGGGTGTATGCTACCCCTTTACATGTAATATAAATGGTTAACAATGTAAAATTTCAAAAAAAGAAAACTAACCTAATTTAACCTACTAATGCTGGATTACCAGAAGTCTGCTGATGTTGGATCTCCTAGGATCACTGTGTTACAAGACTGGGCATTATCTCCCATCTCAATGCAAAGTGGAGTGATTTTACATGACAAACATGATATGTGACTTCCCAGAGATTTGGTGATCAAAAAGTAGCTAGGTAAGCTTCAACAGTCCAGTTCATTCATTTTTGAATGTGTGTTCAGGGTCCTCTATATAAATACCCTGCTGTTAGCCAAATTAATTTACTAGATATTTGGTTTCATACATTGTAGTTGTATAATTAGACATAAAATTACCATCATTTGTTTACAATGTTTTCATAATGGTATATGAAGATACCATTATGAAATGAAGATATATATATATGTGTGTGTCATTAAATAGCATCATGTTATTCAGTTTCACAAATTTATAAATACCTTTCACAGTTATCATAAGATGTTGCAGTTAATAATTTGGGCTGATGCATGCATTTCTTGTACATATTCAATTTAAAGTTATTTGTGCCTCATATTTAATGAAATTATATGTGTGAGAAATGTGTTGTCGTCTGGCTCTAGTCAACAGGAAATAATATTCCCAGCCATTGTATCAAATAATAACACAATACTACAGCAAATACACAAGGAACATAACATGATTTCATGATCATGTTGATTTCATGATCATGTTGATTTCATGATCATGTTGATTTCATGATTTCATGATCATGTTATGCTATGTTATGTTTTGAGTTTTTTGGCATTACTTTTCATGCTATTCATGCATCCATTTTTTTCAATGTTATTTTGCCTCCCAACTGAAAACATGCATCAAAATGAATTGTGCTTCTTATGTCAGAGATTAGGATAGGTTAGGATAGGTCATGTTACATTTTTTCCTTTTGAACTGTTCTTTCATTCATCATCACCCAACTGAAAGCCCCTTTGTTGGTGTTATTTTATGTGCCTACTTAAGAAAAAAAAAACATTTTCAGAGGGAATGAGTACTCATGTTCGACCATGTTCATAAAAAGTTCAGTGCAAACAGAAATTCAAAGAATTGAAGAAAAAAATACATTACAGCACAAGTTTACTGCCTTACAGATCCAACACCAATAGATTTTAGGAAACATGATATCCATAGGATTAAGTGGCTGAATACTGATAGGCATAAGGTAGTCCAACATCAATAGGCTGGGTTCCTAGTTTAGGTTACATTGCCCTCTTAATTATACACCATTTGATATTATCACAGTTTAAAGTAACCACAAGATAAGTTTTACATTCATCTTACCTCCATGAAGCATGCAAATTGGTAGGGTTTGGTGAAGTTAGGTTGCGTTAGGCTTTTGCTGTAGATTAGAAGTCTTCCCAAAAAAAATGAAATCCCAAAATATACTTCTTTCTTCAAACAGGTAAGGCTAGATTAGGTTAGGTCAAGTTAGGTTTGTTCATTGAAATATTTTTAGAAAAAGAAATGTTTGGATATTGTTAACCCAAAAACAGAATTTTCTTTCTTACATGAAAGGTTAGGCTAGGTTCGGTAAGGTTATGTTACATCCATTCTTCTTTACATTAAACTTTATTTGTATGCTATATGACCAAAATACAAGCCCCTTTTGTTCTCAGTTTGCTCGCCGATGGAAAAGTATGTATTTACAGAGAAAAGTGGTCACATCATGCTCAGCACATTCACAAACATTGCCTTAAAAAAAGAAATTCCACAAACTCAGAAATTACCTTATCACCCAATCTGCATGATTAGTTAACTGCAAATTCGGTCATTATTCTTATTGTGCATCACTCCACCCAAATTACTTCCACAATATCCTGATTGTCCAGTTAGAAAGATCTAAATGTCCCCAATCTAAACGCCCATCGGTTTTTTCATTACAGATATTACCAATGCGCCAGGTTCGCCTCCCAATATCTTCCGAAGACTATTGCGTTCCAATGCCGTCACGTTCACCACAGACTGAAATATGGAAACAACTTACATTCTTAACTGTGTTCTTTTCCTCTTCTTTCTCTTTGTCCTCATCTTGTAATGCAATACACTTCCTCTTCCGAGAACTCCGCAACTCCACGCTAGCTGCCATGTTTGTTTACATGCGAAGTTCGCGATAAGCGTGCTACCATATGCTGTTGTATGTCTTCGGAAAATGGCGCTCACGGTGCTGCCGTCATCTCCTGCTGACCGTAGAAAGGTTCCTGATTGCTCAGAGTAATTGAGCCCGGCCAATGGGAGGAAACTAGTGCTACCAGATTGCTAGCGCGGCTGACGTAAAAGAGCAACTGCAGGTTCAAACAGGGCCTCGTCTAACATAGTCACTGGTGGACCACTTGGTCCACCAGTGCTCCAAAGTGGTCCACCAGTGACGGGAAATTGGTCCACCAGTGGCAAATGCCAGAAATTCAATCATTTTCAGTTGGTGTTTCGTTCAACCCAACAGACAAATGTTATTTACAAGTGTGACCGAAATAGCCTACACTTTGCATCTCTACAGGGAAAAATTGTACTTTGTAGCAATTTTCCTTTTTGGGGAATGTGGGAGCTCTCCTTTTAGAGACGTCCGTCACAGCCCCTGGCGCATGAACAGAGCCAGCCTGGTCCGTCCCAGCCCCTGACACCTGACCAGAGCAGCCTGGTCCGTCATTCGGGCCGCCTCCTGATCCAGATCTTGTCACTGGTACGGGCATGTGGTACAAAGAGGTCAAACTCCAGCTGAACTGGCTGACTAAGGTGACGGATAACTTCCCATGCTTGAAAGTGACTAAGGTGACGTCAGGAAAACGTCAGAGAGCTGCAGTGACGTGCCAGATATGTAAAGACCAGATTCATGTGGCACAGAAGGTCTCCGTGAATGGGCGCGTGTACATCGCCGATGGAATCATCGTCCATGGTAAGGATCGGCTGAAGTTAGTGGTGGATCACTTGAAGGGACCCGTTCATGAAGCACCCTCTTCAGCCAAGCGTCTCACTAAGCAATGGCAAGCTCAAGAGGCAGACCATCTGTGGGTGAGCATTCTGAGCAAGCACCGAGCGGACTTCGTAGGGACACCTACGAACATCTTCGTAGGTACACCTCGCTGGTACACCTCGCCACAGACGTCTACAATGATTCGCCGCTGGAAATCCCAAGTGCCTGGTCGTGGCCCGCAAGACCGCTGGCGGTTCTACACAGTCAGCGAGTGATGACGATGATGGCTGAGTCGACTCCGTACACACCAACACAACCTCCGCCATCTACACTCTCACACCGGTCGCCGGACATTTACCGAGAGATGCTGGCGATTATCAGTGACCTGGAGGTCAAAAAGCTCGGTCATGCCATGTCAGAGTGCGTGGCCTTCAGCGTTCAAGTTGACGGGTCGGTGGATCGCCAAGCGATTGATAATAAGTTCATCACCGCGCGTCTCATCCGGGACGACGGTAGTCTTCAGACCGTCATTCTTGGGGTCGAGGAGCCTGAGGGCTCAGGTGCTAGTGGCCTTCTGGAAGCCGTAAAGAACGGCTTGAAGCGATGTGGGGCGCCTCTCGACAAGCTCGTTGGTGTGACCACTGACGGAGAAACAGCGAACACCGGCCGACACGGGGGGTTGTGGCGCCTCCTAGCTGACTACGCGCAGCGCCAACTGCTCACATTCTGGTGTGCATGTCACAGATCAGACCTCGCGACGGAGAGCTTCGAGAATACTGTGGAGGAGATCCAACACTGGAAGGGAGACCTTCCCGCCGTGGCAACATTCTTCCGAGTGTCGGGAAACAGGACGGTTCGCCTGAAGAAACACGGTGGCACGGTGGCCTTTCCAGCGTTTTTCGACGTCCGTTTCTCGCAACATCTGCTCGCCCTCATCACAGCCGTGCTGAAGAACTTGCCAGCATGCCGCGTCGTCTGGGAGGAGATAAGCCAGTCAGGGAGTGAGGAGAGCAAAACATCGAAGGCGGAAGCGCGCGGATTCCTGCGCCGCTGGGAAGAAGGGGGAAGGTTGGTGCGTCTCACTCACCTGATGGGGGACGTAAGCGAAGTCATCACCCACCCCCAGAAGAGACTTCAACGGAGCGACATCATCCTCCCCCAGCCGCTCGAAGCGCGCGACAGCGCCAACAGCAACAATAATGTTCGTTTCATCTAATGTGTTTTGGGTGCTACGGGGTGACGGGCCCCCGATACCCTCTTGACTGCGCCTGTGCAAAAAAAAATGATACATCATAGACAAGTACCTAAGTAGCGTATGACGTCAAAATGTTTTTAAAACGCAAATGTGCTACTGAGTATTGCATTGTCTGGAATGAGTCGCCTAGTTGCTAGTTAAGAAAGGCTGAATCAATTGCACCACTTAACTCACGTTTGCTTCGCCTATGCATAAACCGAACAGAAGCTGCTCGCGCCTGTTGATGGCAGCTGATTTGTGTAGATCTTACATGGGTCGACGGCAATGCAACTAGCGACGTGCTACATTTTCATGTCATCTTGAATAACTTCCATGAAGGTTTTACCCTGTCACTTTTGCACTCAATTCTAGAATTTGTGCTCCAAATTACCGTTTTGTATTCCTTTATATTATATATCAGATGTTCTACATTACCAAATTAATATCCATTGGTCTAAAATAAACCGGCATAGAAGGAGCTGCCTTTTAATGCCATACTCGACTGCATTTATAAATACCTAACCCTGTCACTTTTGCGTTAAATTCCAGGATTTGTCTCGAAATATCACATTGTATTCCTTTAATCAGATGTTCTACATAAGCGAATGAATTTCCAATGGTCTCAATTAAGGCGACATATCATCTGTCTTCTGATGCCATACTCGACCACTTCTATAGATATCTAACCGTGCCATTTTTTACCTTTCGACATGAAGCTTTCCGACATTATTGAGGTTCATGACAAAAAGTAAAGTTCCACCCTTCAACAATACAAAGCAATATGGGCTGTACCACGCCGAAATTGTGTAGGAGAAATTCACAGTTGTAGATGCGTTCTTTTCATTCAACGTCCATACGCGTAATGCTCTTAAACAATATCTAGAAAATGTGTTGTCCTCAACTGCAATGGTGGCGGAACTCATGCCAGGACATCGCCTATTGTTTCAAATCTGAAAATATGCCTGTAACTTTGGCATTGGGGCCCATTAACATTCAGGGAATGGTCCGCGCGCTACCATATTATGAACGACGCCGAGCGGCCGGGGACGGGCCGGGGACCGACGGCGGCGACGCCGGCGGCCGGCAGTCTATGGTGGAAAATAGTACAAGAAGCCAATACGCAAAGTAACAACATACGCAATATATCACTGTAAGTGACAATGAAATAAGCGTCCGAAAGCAATCTACCTTTCATAAACGCACTTCACATCATATTTTATGGAGACATAAATTGTGACTATATTCTTCGCGCACGCACTAGCGACCATCCGGGAACGCTTGTCGTGGGCGCATGCTTCGGAGTTCTTGAATGGTATCAGGAGCCTATCTCTTACTTTACTGGAGATCCCATGATGTCCGCGTTAACATTGCGTCCGACGCCTAATGAGCTGAGCAAGTAGTTTAAATCAGTGTTGACATTGAAAGATATGGCTAATCTGCCAACCGTACACCACAGTTCAGTGACAGGTGGTCGGATAAACGATGGTGATTTCGTAGATAGTGATGTTGTTTTCAATCATATCAGGAAAATAAAGCCAACCTAGGCAACAGGACCTGATGAAATCTAAGCTGGGGTACTGCGGAAAGCTGAAAAGAAACTGGCAACTCCACTTCGTATAATTTTTCTTAGATCTGTTTCACAAAATGAAATTCCAAAAGATTGGAAAAGGGCAAATGTAGTTCCTGCTTTCAAGAAAGGAGAAAGAGGGAAAGTTGAAAACTATTGACTAGCAAGCCTCTCATCCCTAGTCTGCAAGGTACTCGAATCACTTATCAAGTATGGAATAGTTAGCTTTTTTATATAAATTTTAATCCGAGTTGTTGTTGGGGTGGCTTGAGGAAGGAAACAGATTGATTCAAGATACTCAACATGGGTTTTTAAAAGGGCGATCGTGTCTCAGAAATCTCTTGGGTTTATTTATAATTTCGCTACAGAACAATTTGATCAGAGAAATCAGGTTGATGAAGCATATTTTGACTTTGGGAAGGCCTTTGACAAGGCACCCCCCTAAAATGGATAGAGTTGTGGCTTTCAGATAGACTGCAGAGAGTGGTGCCAAATGGTACAAGGTCATCATGTGAAAATGTTCTTAGTGGATTCCCCCAGGGGTCAATGCTGCTATTGTTTATTATATTTGTAAATGACATTGAAAGTGGGATAATCAGGAAGATTTTGAAATTTGCGAATGATTTGAAGGTTTTTAGGGCAATAACAGGTCACAATGAGCATATCTCGCTGCAGAAAGGCTTGGACGAACTTGTGAAGTGGTTCGAAGAATGGCAAATTAAACTTAATTTTGATAAGTGCAAAATCATACATGTGGGGAGCCAGCACATGAAGGCTCCATACTTGATGGGTGGCCCAAGTACTATCTGTGACTGCGCAGGAGAATGACTTAGACCTAAGTCATACCACCTGTGTTATTTTGAACGCAAAATTGGGGGCATCAGAACAGACAAAAAAAACCAGGAAGAAGGTATTAAAAATGCTTGGAATAATTAATAGGAATGTATCATACAAAAGGGAGGAAGTCATCCGAAAGCTTTGCTGTGCATATGTCAGGCCACCTTTGGAATACTGTGTCCAAGCTTGGTCCCCCGGTTATAAAAAAAACGATTGTTGGCTTTTATAGGGAGCGTAAAAGAAGGTGACAAAAATGTATAATTGTATAAGCAGCCTGGCATATGAGGAAGGATTAAAGAAATTGAATATGTGTTCACTTAGATATAGAAGGTTGAAAGAAGATAGCATCGAGGTCTTTAAATTTGTTGATGTTCAGGAGCAGGGATATCTCAGGAAACTCTTTGAATTGAACAGAAATGTTGCAATTAGAGTTCATCAGTTCAAAATTAAAGTTAATCACAGCAAGACAAGGTTAAGACAGTCTTTCTTCACTAACTGGGTAGAAGAATACTGGAACCAGCTGTCAGAAACCATTGTCAGTAGCTAGTTAGTTAGTTATTTGGTTTTAGGGCGTTTCGACCAGTTTTGATAATTCGCGCCAATCCATTGTCAGTAGCAGCACACTGAACATCTTTTCTTCAAGCGCAGAAAATCGTTATAAGAATAGAGGGCTTGCTTTTGGTATTCCAGACGGATTTGGTGGGCAACTGCTGACTGCACACTGTCCAGACTGCAACCAAGAATGGCCCTGGTGGCTAATAGTTGCATTGATCTTTTATGTCTGCATGTCTTTGTGAACAACTTTCAAAACTGCGCGATACATGTACCAATTCTCCATGTCAAGGATATCGCACTGGCATAGCCAACGCTCAGGGGGGACACAGACATTGTCATTTGGGAAGCACTTGTCTGGAGGGGCGCCACTGAGAAAGTAACCGGAGCAGTGCTTTCGGCTGAGACCAGTTGGGTAGGGGAAGGGGTGCACTCGGGGACACTGGGGAGTGCCTTTTCTTCTCAGGAGGGCTCCTTTTCCTTCCAAGGGGGCGCCGTTAAGCAAATATACGTAAGCGCAGACGTACGTATGGCAATTGTACGTAAGCGCAGATGTACGTATGGCAATTGTACGTAAGCGCAGATGTACGTATGGTTAATGTACGTATGTGCAAATGTACGTATGCGCAAAAGTGCGTAAGCGCAAATTTACGAAAGGGCAAAAGGACGTAGGGGCAAATGTACGTAATCACAACAGTACCTAAACGTAAGAGAATACAAGAGGAAATGTACGTATGGGCCAATGTACGTACAATTAGGTGTGCGCGTCTTTGCGTTTAAGCACATTTTGTTAGGTGTATATGTACATTTGCTCTTACGTACATTTTCGCATACGTACATTTGCGCATACGTACAATTGCCATCCGTTCATTTTCGCATACGTACATTTGCGTTTACGTACATTTGCGCATACGTACTTTTGCGCGTACGTACATTTGCGGTTACGTGCATTTGAGCATACGTATTTCTGCCTTTACGTACATTTGTGCTCACGTACATTTGCGCTCACGTACATTTGCCCATACGTACTTTTGCGCAAACGTACATTTGTCATACGTACATTTGCGCTTACGTACATTTTCGCATACGTACATTTGCGCATACGTACATTTGCGCATACGTACTTTTGCGCGTGCGTACATTTGCGCTTACGTGCATTTGCGCATACGTATTTTTGCCTTTACGTACATTTGTGCTCACGTGCATTTGCTCTCACGTACATTTGCCCATACGTACTTTTGCGCATACGTACATTTGTCATACGCACATTTGCGCTTACGTACATTAGTCATACGTACATTTGCGGTTACGTACAATTGCCATACGTATATCTGCGCTTACGTACATTTGCTTACGTACATTTGCGGACGCACATCTGCCATACGTACATTTGCTTTACGTACGTTTGTCCGGTTACCGTTCTCTTGTCGCCGTGGTTGTGTTCTCTTGTCGCCGCATTGTGCATGTAAATACTTTTTCTCAGTGCAGGTCAGTGGCAAAGTTTGAGCGTTTGATATTTTGGTATGCTCACGCGCTATATTATCATGATTATTCCAGAGGGGATATACTGATAATGCTGATAAGGTAACAAAGCACCACATCCATTTTCCCGGCACCAGTTTAAATACCGTTCGGATTCCATGGTAAACTCGTTCGTAGGAGACGGACAGCTAAATATAGGAACTTCCCCATCTCAGCTCAAAATTTGATGACATGCTCACGTTACCACGAACAGATCGTGTGTGGCGTTTGCGTTCGGTCCATAATTCGAGTTAATCTGCATCACGGATGGCCGATAATCCAGGCCAGGAGCGCGGCCAGGATTATCGGAAGGGGCCCCGACCCGAAACGAAATGTGATAAACCTAGGAACCTTTCAGCGCGCTTCGTGCGCCGAAGACGTTCGGTTTTGCGTGATGACAATCTCAAGTTGTATCGTTACATATATTGTGCTTTTGGTTGTTCATGAGAGGCTGGTCTCCCGCCCCATCAGTATTGATTGATCAATAGTCATCAGTAATCAGTATTCATCACATCACAAATATCCTTCGAAACTTTTTTTCGTTCACAGAAAAAAAGTTGTCATGGTGAGGCTTGGCCGGTGCCGGCCTGGCCGAAAGCTGGCCGAGGGCCAGCCCATCAGCCGCCGGTCACGTGGTTATGCCGTCATGACAAGTAGCTCACAAGCAAAGTCAAAATAGATTGCAACAATTCTTAAACTTATAGAAAATGTTATGCAATTGGGCGTGTCGTCACCGGCTACCAAGAGCGTACAGTTGCAACTCATCCACAAGTTACCTTGCGTGGGATTCGTCCACAAGTTGCATTGCGTGGGGTTCATTCACAAGTTCCCCTACGCGGGGTTCATACCCACATGTTACCCTGCTTGGGGATCACGAACAAGTTCCCTTACGTGGGATTTTATCCACAAATTCAATTGCGTGGGGTTCTTGTACAAGCTCACAGACGTGGAGTCCATCCACAAATTCCCCTACGCGGGATTCATCCTCACAGGTTCCCCTACGTGCGGCTCATCCACAAGTTCCCCTGCGCTAGGGGCGTTTATATGGTGACATGGACTTCGCGATGGGTTCAGAAGGTAACGCATGAATAATTTGAGTGTGCCCAGATGCTATGTGTGTCACTACAAAATGTGGCCAGATGCTGCGTATATCACAACAAAGTGTGGCCAGATGCTACGTGTGTCACCACAAAGTGTGGCCGGATGCTACGTGTGTCACTACAAAGTGTGCCGAGATGCTGTGTGTGTCATTACAAAGTGCGGCTAGATGCTACGTGTATCACTACAAAGTGTGGCCAGATGCTACGTGTGTCACTACAAAGTGCGGCTAGATGCTACGTGTATCACTACAAAGTGTGGCCAGATGCTACGTGTGTCACTACAAAGTGTGGCCAGATGCTACGTGTGTCACTACAAAGTGCGGCCAGATTCTGCGTGTGTCATTGCAAAGTGCAGCCAGATGCTACGTGTCACTACAAAGTGTGGCCATATGCTACGTGTGTCACTGCAAAGTGTGGCCAGATGCTACGTGTGTCACAACAAAGTGTGGCCAGATGCTACGTGTGTCACTACAAAGTGTGGCCAGATGCTACGTGTGTCACTACAAAGTGCGGCCAGATTCTACGTGTGTCATTGCAAAGTGCGGCCAGATGCTACGTGTCACTACAAAGTGTGGCCATATGCTACGTGTGTCACTGCAAAGTGTGGCCAGATGCTACGTGTGTCACTACAAAGTGTGGCCAGATGCTACGTATATCACTACAAAGTGCGGCCAAATGTTCCGTGTGTCACTACAAATAGCCACATGCTGACAGCCCGCGCATAACATCAGCATTTACATCTAACCTACTAACCTGGCCTGGTGCCAGAGATGTGCGAGATTGCCCGCGTGTCGCATCGACTATCCGGTACAGGTGCGCAGCCAGAGTTTTCTTAAGCCCTGCCCCCCCCTATAAAGCTCGAGCCAACCCAAACGCAGCAACTAAACCCAGCCGAAGAACAAAACTTACTAAGATCGCTCTCGGCGCGCGAGCCTCGCTGAAAATCTATCGTTTGTGGTGATGCAAGTCCCAGTTTCCTTCTTTAATCCAATGAAAATGTTTTCCTCTGAAGGGAGGACCTCCCCCCCCCCCTCTTGGCTGCGGCTCTGATACGGCACATCGTTGACTCCCAGTTGTCAGTGAGACATCCACTATCGCCAACCTCGGCGTGTATGTGACATTGACATACAAACCTGGCCTGCCATTTCTGGGTCAATCGATGCCCATGATAGTGCTACAATGCGGTACTGATATTCATTTTTAGTTATTTAATTGATAAATTTTGTACATCGCCCGTCCGAAAGTTCAGGGGAGATAGCTAAGCAGGCAAATTAGCATCAAAGCAGTGCTTGTCGGAGTCCTCCAACAGGTGGACAGAGGGCCTGTGTTGGTCAGAGAGTTCGTCACCTTGCCGTCAATCATGGTGAGTTTAAGATTGTATGCCACTTTGAGACTGGTGCCGTCTGCTGCGGCCACGTAGGTCGGCCTCAGTGGACGTGCCATGGGTTCAATACTGTCTTGTTCTGTCCGGGAGCCCCCGCCGTCTCGCGCTTGCACTGGATCCGCAACGACCGACAGAAGCGGGATGAAGACGGCGTGGGTTGGTCCAGTCGCAAGTGCCACCCACCGCCAGTTGCAGAAGCACCAGAGTGGCACAGAACAGATTCTGTTCTGCAGTTTCATTGCCGTCTCTCATCTGTTTGCACACAAATTGTCCTGTGACCCCGTCAAATTCACATTTGACGTGAAGTACGGCCGAAGTGTAGGTGCTGTATGGCGTTGACGGCTGGTCGGCAAGTGAAGCTGAGTACGCACGGGCGACAGACGGCAGACATGCCGCCAGCAGCTGCGTTGAGCCTGGAGAGGAGAGCCTGTAGAGGCCCCTTAGCTGACGTCTCGGTTAACCCGTCCCATCTCGAGGGTCTTCAACCGCCCCCCTCCCCCTTTAGGTTTTTCGCGGATAGTGGACTAACGGCGCGCGGCAGCGCGCCCAAATTTCGCATACCTTTGCCTACATCAATTGGGCATGCTGTTTCAAAATGTTTAAGTCAAGTCATCTTGGGTCAACGAGTGAGTCAAGGTCAAGTGAGGTCACCTCCAAAAACGTTCAACCAGTCGTCACGCTTTAACGGATATGAATATTTTAATGAAACTCTCAGCGTTTGCTTATCTTTAGGGATGCAGCAAAACGTACGAGTGTAATTTTTCTCTTTTTTCGTTTTTGACTACATATGAATTTTGCATATTTGCCAAGTGCAGTTCAAATAGAAGATTCTGGCTAAAGTAAGCATTTTTTTATAGGGAAAGTTGACTTCCAACACCGTTTCTCGGTCTGCTCTACCCATTGGAAAAGGAAATTTAAAGAAAACTTGAAAGCTCAAAATGTTGAGATTTTGAGAGAAAAAGAAATGGGGGGCCAAAAGAATGTATGGCCCTGGTCGACTTCGCTGTCCTTTTCGCATTCCAAATAAGTTTTCTTTTTCATATATCCCCAAAATGAATTCCCCAGAGCAAAAAGCATAACGTAAGTGGTGAAAAGTAGTGAAAATCTATCCCCCCCCACCTGGTGACGTCAATTTTGGGGAAATTGTTTTGGGGGTGGACCCGGACCCTACTCGTCGAGCGCTTTCTGATGCTACTTTTTTCGCTTTCGTGCGATGCTTAGTTTGGACTTTAGAGTGGTTACTAACCGTCCTTCCCCCCCGAGACGGGGTGTGAGGATCTGACCGGAAAGACGGCGCTGGTTAATTGTATGCTGCTGACTGCCGGACATCACTCTACCTTGGCCTCATGGACCTTTCCACAGGCGGGCAGGATGTCTGGCTTCGATGCATCATTCGTCGCTCGGCGGACCATACGGCTGATTGTAGCGCTGAGCTGATGGTAGATTCTATCTGGTCGCCTTCGCGCTCCTTCCACGGCCTCGTCATCGAGGCGGGTATTGGCTTCATACTCACTAACGACGTGGTCACCCCGCTTCAGGGGCATGGAGCGATTTCTGTCCCTGAAGCGGGTATCACATCCCTCGAAATCTAAGTCGAAAACTGACTTCTGAATTTATCCTGGGCTCGCCTACACTTAACCGGCTTTCGTTTTAAGTTCTTGGCGATTAAGTCGGTCGAGTTTTTCGTGTCCACAATCGTCGACTCACTCGGGAGATAACTCAGATGGATTTTCTCCATAACCAACTGCAATCTATAAGCAAGCAGATGAGCATAATAGTTTCCACGCCCGAAAGCTTTTGAGCTGGTTAATAAGTCAGATGATACACATATGCTGACGCGCACCTCCGCGTTCACTGTGCGCAAAATCCAGCCACACTGACCCGACCCTTGCCGGCCAGGACAGCTCTCCTGACATGGGAAACGCTCCTCGTTGCCTATCTTGACTCAGTCGCCTCGTCAGTTAGGGGAGATTTTTGGAAGAGACCACTGGATCAGGTCACCCGGTCAAAACACGCCGCCAGCCGGCGCGTCGTGGAGGCTGGCTGGGGCTTCCCTGTGCCGGCCACCGCATCGTACGGCGACCTGCCCGGATACAGTTGGTCACTACAGGTGTTAGAGCAGCTAGGTGCAGCTAAAACTTACGGGGCACATAGTCAAAGGATCGCTGATTTCGTTGAATTTGGTCTTTGGTTGTGCACTTTTGTGTCTTTTTTAATGTTATTCTAACTTGGAGGAACTAAAAAGTGTAAAGACTATTGTAATGGCATTTCATATCTCACTTTTCCAGGTTTTATGAATGCATCTTGCAAGCTCAGTCCGATTGAGCCACTCCGACAACATTTGTGCGCATGTTCGTCGTTTTCCCACACGTAATTTTATAGATGTTTTTTTGCGAACTTCTTACAACATCAAATTTTGTTAAAATTGTCATTAAAACTGTGACCTGGTGTGCGTCAAGCATTTTCTGACGCAATGCCGCCACAAATATGGCATGAAAAATATTTCGAGGGCCGCATTTCTGTCCAGTTTTTTCCTTGCGCTATCACACTGTGCTATGTGACGAATGCCCTGATATTACAATTCATGCGACATGAAATACTTATTTGTGTGCATATTTCGCGGTTGTATATGATTGGAGACAACACTAGACGGCAAGAAACAGGCGGCTACATGTTCTGCTTGGACAGACAGATAGACAGACTTTATTGATGTCATCCACAATTGACTCGTGGCTATTATGACATCGCGTCAAATGGATAAAACAAATGGACCCTTTCTCCTGCCTGTCGTACGGCACAATAAATGCGTCCGTCGCTGCAGGACGGGCTGCATCAAAGCAATCAAAGCACACTTCAAATCCCCGAATTCCTCAGTGCCCCGCATTCACTAATGGTTAAACTTGTCAGAATCGTTCTGTCTTAAAACACCGCTATGACGAAGGTCAAGGTCATATGGTGATGGACAAGTTCAGAACCCAAACAAGACACAGGCCGAATGGCAAAGGAACTCAATTCGAATAGGGACAATGCTTCAAAACCTCACTTGTCGGAATCCCGAACGACCACCAAAGACAGAGCCTCGAATGCTTCAGAGCCCCTCATTCAGCCGGCGACGGCCGGAGAAAAACTGACGCCCTAGCAGGGCTTAAGTGCGGAAAGTTACGTAGTGCGCATCGACGCCGCTCAACTAACGTGCAACACGTGGCAAATGCGACACGTGGTGAGTGCCTGCACCTGAATGTGTTTCCACTGTGTTAGCCGTCCACGTGCATGTGTGTGTGGACAACGTGGCAAGTCAGAAACCCTTATATTTCACACGGGGATTTGCGGGAGCATCAATCAAGACTGGGGAGTGAAAAGCGTTTTACGTGGCCATCTGCGGTTAGTAGTGCCCTGAGGGTGCTGCGACAGCGTAGCCAGACGTGTGAGTAGGCCTTGCCAGTAATATCCCCTTCCCCGCATGTCACGGTCTCCGTTGCGGTCCGCACCTGCGTCTCCTGTCTGTCAATATGTCTCCACTCGGGCGTTCGGTGTTCATTAGGATCTTTACGCGGGTCTCCCGTGTTTGCCTGGAACTGTAGTAGCATGTCAAGAGTAGCACACCCTCCATCTCCATCTCCAGCTTCAGCAGCACGCACGCCATCTCTAGTCTCGCTGACGTGCCCCGCGCCGGCCTTCGTCGTGTCGCCACTTGCGCGTTCCGTGTCGCGCTCCATGCGCTCCATGTTCGATGTTCCATGTCGCGAACGTTGAGTGCTCGTTTGATCCCTGCCAGGTTCTCATGTGGTTTGTCAGGTCCCCGCCGAACTCCTGTCACTGGTGGTCCACAATTCCGGTCCGGTGGTGCACCGTGACCTCCGTACGCCGGTGCTTTATGGTCCCAGGTCACGCGGTGGTCCTCGGTCCCGGTCCGGCAGCGAGTTGTGGTCCCGCTCCGACCGCGGTCCACGATCCCCGCCCGGCTTTGGTCCGCGGTCCCTGCCCGGCTCTGGTCCGCGGTCCCGGTCCGACCTGGCGTCCCTGACCGTGCCCAATCGGGCGGCAAGGTCGCGCGCTGACCGGCGCGGCGCGGCGCGGCGCGGCGCGGCCGCCGCTCGACAGTCTGCGTCCGCCGCTCGTCCGGCCAGTGCTCCACCGGCGGCGCCTCAGCGCACGGCTGCCGACGATGCTGGGCCGCACCGAGCTGAAGTGGCGCCGGCCGGCCGCCGCCCTGCTGGCCGCCGCCTGCGTCGTCGCCGCCGCGCACGGTCAGTGCTCTCCGCGTCTGCTGGATGTTGCCTGTCGGGGCGCTGGCTCAGGGCGCTCCTGGCGCTCCGACGCCCTATGGTCTCGTGTGGCGCCCGCGACTCGGAGAATCGCCGAAATGTCGCCGCGCACGCCGGCCATCTTCGGCTGGCACACTTCGTACCGAACGCATGCATGGTACAGCGATAGTCGTGGTTACCGACCTCGCATTCGTGGATACTGACCTTACATTCAATCAAGTTAAAGATAAGTAAATGCCTATATATATGTATATATAGATATATGTATATATTGTAGTTGTTGTTCACGACAGGATGTTCAACGTTAATCACTTGCTTATTCGTTTGTGCAAGGCGTCTAGTAAGATGTGTGTCATGTTCGGTTTGCTTATGTACAACATGTTAAACTCATTGATTTTTTTGCTGACGTTTCGAAACATCGAAGTTCATTTTTAATGCATATTAATTATGATCAAGTCAGGCGATGAAGCCAGAAATCACATGCGTCAACAGTAACTGTGCTTCACACAGCTAAATACAGGAATCGCACACCTCAATAACTATGCCCCTCACAGTCAAATCCAGAATTCGCACACCTCAATAACTGTGCTTCTCAGTTAGATCCACGAATCGCACACCTCAATAACTATGCTCCACACAGCTAAATCCAGGAATCACTCACTTCAATAGAAATACTCCACACAGTCAGATACAGGAATTGTCCATCTCAATAATTAAATAACTGTGCTCCACATAGTCAAGTCCAGGAATCGCACACCTGAATAACTCTACTCCACGCAGTTAAATCCAGGAATAGCACACTTCAATAGCTGTGCTCCACATAATTCAAAGAGCATCGCATTGTATGCCACATTTCCATGTTCTCAAGGTGCAAATCCACCCTCCTGGCACATTCATCATATACCATGTCGGGGCACTAACTACGTTGCATGGTATCAAGCCTTCCAGAGGATATGCGCCTCTCAGATAATTTTCCTCTCTGATAGGATGTGCGCCTCTCGGAGAATATGTGCCTCTCAGGTCTGGTGGTGCAGCCCTGAAAAGATATACTCTTCAGAGGACATGTCCCTCTCAGAGGATTTGCGCCTCTCAGAGGATTTGCGCCTCTCAAAGGATGTGTTTCTCAGGTCCGGTGGTGCAGCCCTGGTAGGATATACCCCTCAGAAGATTTGCGCCTCTCAGAGGATATGTGCCTCTCAGGTCCGGTGGTACAGCCCTGGTAGGCTACACCCCTCAGAGTACATGCGCCTCTCAGAGGTGCTGCGTTGGACCCCGACTGAGTCGCCGTCACGCCCACGTGGTCACTCTGGGGAGAGTTTCACGGCCCCCACGACTGTACACTCAGAGCGGTACACCATCTTGGTCTGCTTCAGCATCGCCTGCTCTGACTGCGTATGTCGCGCGTGACAAGTGTAGATGTGTTGGAACTGTTGTGGTATGTTATCGACCGCAATTTGTGCTCGCTGTTTAGTGGGCTTGCAGTGGTTGTGTAGTGCGGTACACTATATCCCTTTCATAGGTATTCCGAACCGAAGGGAGTGTGTTTTAGAGTCAGCCGTTGCTTCCTCGCTGCGTGAGTCTGGTCTGAACAGGTTGGTTCGGTAAGCCATCGTGCTGCAAATTCTCACAGAGAAGAGATTGCGCTCAGCGTCAAAATGTCTAGTATTAGTAGCCAGTGTGCCATTATTTTTGCGAGTATTTGGAAGCACTTTACGAGTGTTTATATCTAGTTGTCTGTGCAGCTGAGTTCATGGGGGCAATTTCGTCTAGCTCCTAGGCCCGCCCCACCTTACTACCTAAAAATATACTCGTTGAAACGAGCCGTTTTGGCATTTTCACCACACAAACACTTAAAATTTCGGCGTGCTTCACACGCCGGGCGCGTTCTTGGTTTCATCACAACTTCTAGGTCGGGCCGCCTTAGGGAAGTCCTAGCTGTGCCACCGACTGTCACCATAGATGCATTTTGCCTGATTTGCCGCTTTCCTGTCCACATCAGTCCCAACGTTGCAGCGGAAAGTGTTCTTTATGAAATACATCAAAGAATGAGAATCAACAGCAGCCTGATGAAATAGTCCTCCGATCTTCTGACAGCAAGTACAGGTCCCCTGGCGAAAAGTTGCAAGGATCTGGATGTGATCAGAGGCACGTACAGCCCGGTGTGGACCTCGGAAATTTGGCCTTCACACTGCCTCTCCACGCCCAATGACAACCATCCGTTTCCATCAGCGCCGTTCTCTTGAAGTCACCGCGTCCTGCATCCTGGGGCTCCCGGTAGTCAGAGGTGGCCGCACATGCTGCAATACAAACAACAAATGCAAACGGTGCGAGATTGCACCACCCGCCCCATCCCTCAAAAGTCCCGTGCGACTTCCCCACTGTCTTCTGTGTGATATGCTGCGGTTTCGCACACGTCCGCTTCCACGTTTTTCTCCGTTCGAAAGACCCCGTGCGCCGTTTTTGCCTCGCACTTTTTGCCAGTCCGTCGGGTGTCGTACTCTTCTCGTGGCGTGCGTGTTGTAACGCATGGTGACATCGCGCCGGCGAACGAGCCACGCGCGCACGGCGACTGTCACAGTTCTTCGTCACCCTTGCGACGCCACACGTGCGAAGATGCGCCGCTGCCGCGCGCGCACTTTACTGCCTGTTTGTTTCGTCGCCGACACTTGGCCGGCCTGCCGGCTGTGCTGGTGTTCGCGTGCCGGCTGCGCTGGTGTTCGCGTGCCGGCTGTGCTGGTGTTCGCGTGCCGGCTGTGCTGGTGTTCGCGTGCCGGCTGTGCTGGTGTTCGCGTGCCGGCTGTGCTGGTGTTCGCGTGCCGGCTGTGCTGGTGTTCGCGTGCCGGCTGTGCTGGTGTTCGCGTGCCGGCTGTGCTGGTGTTCGCGTGCCGGCTGTGCTGGTGTTCGCGTGCCGGCTGTGCTGGTGTTCGCGTGCCGGCTGTGCTGGTGTTCGCATGCCGGCTGTGCTGGTGTTCGCGTGCCGGCTGTGCTGGTGTTCGCGTGCCGGCTGTGCTGATGTTCGCGTGCCGGCTGTGCTGGTGTTCGCGTGCCGGCTGCGCTGGTGTTCGCCTGCCGGCTGTGGCCGGCGCCGACAGGGGTTTTCGTCGGCGAACAACACCAGACCGGAGCGATCGGAAGCGTTGAGTGTCACCTGCCACGGGAAGGAGAATAGCGTCAGCAGAGCAGCGCTCGTGCAAAGCTGCTCGACATTCCGGGCGTGTGTGTGTCATTGCCCGGCATCAGCACTCTTGCAGGATAAAGGCAGACATTGGACTGGATGTACACATCGGAGGCTGGTTTACCCGCTGTTCTGGCACTTTTTAAAGGATTGTGACATGTGGGCTACGACTAACATATAGGCTATTTTTTGTGCTTATTTTGGGGGTCGGTGTACGACGCACTGCTATTTATTGGGTTCCTGGGAAAAGAAAAGTAAGGGAATGATATTATTGCAGCGCGCGTGACATTTGCAATCGCTCAGTTGTTGGAGATGAACGCTCTTGTCGGAGCGCGCTACTCGGTTGGTATCCTGTTGCTTAGTTTCATTAAAGCGAAATGAAGGATTTCATTTGGGAAGCTTTCCTCAGATACGCCACGTTCCCTTGACCAGAACTGGAATCCTGATTTGATAATCATATACTGTCAGTGGCGTTTGGCATTTGGTCCCATTTCAGTTGATCGTACGGTGGTGCAGTCTCGTACCGGCTAGTTTCCCGTACTGTCTTGTACATTTTTTGTGCGTGATTAGGGCTTCTTCACCTTATTGATCCCGTGAACATCTGCGCCGTAATTGCACCAGCGCTACTTGATGACGTCACGAAAACATCCGCGCCGACGGACGGGAAATTCAACTCGAGCTTTCGCTTCCCATCGAAAGCTTTGCGAAAACAGCACAATGTATGCTCAGGTGCAGAGTGCAGTGGTGAGTAAGTGTGCACAGTGCTCAAAGTCGGTATCGAATGTATCAGCATGCGTCTGTGTGTTTCGATAATGCCCTGAATTTTGTTCCCCAACATTAACTACTGACATGACCATCGTGAGAAAATCCCTTCCCTACCTAGATGAACCAGCAAGCAACGTTCATTAAGGTGGTAGCAATGCGCGTGCGCATCCGCAAAATGATGATGCATTAAGGGCGCTGCGTTGCATGATGTTCTCGGCGTTCCGCGTTACAATAAGTGCAGATGGAATGGTCATCATGTGCGCGTGGTGTTCCCCACAATCGATTGCTCACGGGAGCCAGAACAAGGACAATCAGATATCGGAGGCGAGTGGCAGCGCGCGGTGAACCGGAAACGCACCTATATTTGCGTTGCTTTCGCTCAAGTTTGTGTTATCTTCGCTCAGACTTGTGTTGCTTTTGCTCAGACTTGTGTTACATTCGCTCATCAGACTTGCGTTACCTTCGTTCATCAGACTTGCGTTACCTTGGCTCATACTAGTGTCACCTTCGCTCAGACTTGCGCTGCATTCACTCATACTAGTGCCACTTTCGCTCAGAATTGTACTACCTTGGAAGCGCAAGAGAGCACATGGAAACAAAGGCACAAGCACATGGAAAAAATGGCAGCTCCCGGCTGTTTCAAAGGAAGTGACGCATCAGAAATTACGGCATACCAACCCACTGGACGTGCAGGTCGTGTCGGCATGTGTGCCGCCATATTTGATGCATATTCATGGGCATGGCCGTCGTGAGTCGTACAGGACATTGTTGCAGCAATTTTGAAGCTTACGCCTCAGTGTGGTTAGCATTGTTCTCAATTGTGCCCCGCCAGCCGTGCTAGCTGCAGCATTCCTTTCGAACAGTTGCTTCCCCGGTAGTCTTCGGGCATCTGGGCAGCCAGCCTTTGCCGTGGTGGGCCGAAACTTCGAGATTCAAACCAATGCTTCTGAATCAGAAGTCTACGTCCAGATACAGGGGCCTGGACTTGAACTCCTCCGGCGGAGAAAGGTACCGAGCTGCTAGGATCGGTGCGTACTAGAGATGCTAGCTAGTGCATGCACGCATCTGGAAAGACAACTGATGGCACCGGGAGGCGCAACTATTCGACTCATTGTGAATCATTTGGCACGCTTAACTAGAAAAAAAAATAACCGATATAGCTAGCGTCGCACTTGTTGGCAACTCGCCCCCAGCAAGCCAATGTGTTGCTAATCTTCATGCATCGTGTTACTTAGCCTCACGCATCGTGTTGCTTATCATCACGCATCGTGTTGGTATTCCTCATGCATTGTGCTGCTAATCCTCACGCATCGTATTGCCTAGCCTCATGCATCGTCTTGCTTAGCCCCACGCATCGTATTGCTACTGTTCACACATCGTGTTCCTTATCTCCACGTATCGTGTCGTCTGCGCCTCACGAATCATGTTCCTAAGCCTCACGCATCGCGCCGCTTAGCCTCACGCATCGTATTGCTACGCCATACGTATCGTGTTGTTAAGACGCAAGTATCATATTGCTACGCCTCGTGCATCGTGTTGTTAATTCTCATGGTGGGCTTTCACCAATATATTAACAAAATATTCCGTAAGTAGTCGAAGACAATCATCGGTAGAAAAAAAGGCGGAAAATAGTATAATTACTTACAAGAAACAGAAAAGAGCAATGACTACCCATGGTGTTCCTGGGTTCCCATGTTGATGACGTCGTACGAACCTTGGAAGGCCTCAATTTGCGGATAGGAATGGGAATGTGAAACCTCGGCCTACTAGCATCTCTGAAATCAAAGGAGCCAATGGTGCGCAATTTTCAGGGTAGGTGGAGATTAGAAGGGGCCCCTCGGGTAGGGTCGACAAGAACGGAGGTTTCAGTCGTATATGCATCGTCGTATACGCAAAATGCATCAGGGTGTACACTCCAGTCTGGAATTTTTGGCGACATTAATTTCATTCAAATCGACGATTCTGCTGTGTCGTGGACCATCACGACATTGCATAAGAGCATTCACTAAATCACAAGTTCCCACACAGGCACCGCAAAAAATGCTCTAAAAGCGTTGCTCTTCGGTCGGAATACAACAGCCAAGATAACTTGGTAGCTCATGTCTCAAGAAGTCGTCTTGCAGGCTAGGAAAGGAAGACCTTCACCATGCGACCGACGTCTCAGCGACAGGCGATCGGCATGTGCGAGCGTGTCCACGTGTTCCCGTCAAATATCGGGTCGGTGGAGCGTGTCCACGTGTTCCTGCCCAATATCGGGTCGGTGGAGCGTGTCCAGGTGTGTGGGATAAGTTCGCGCTTGTGAGTGGCGCGCGGCGGCTGCGTAACCTCGCCGGGAGTGGACCATCCGGTGAGCGGCGTGACGCCGCGCGCCAGTCCGTGACGGTCCTGATCCGCCGGTGGCGGAGGTGTGGGGACCGACAGTCCTGATGCGCCGGTGGAGGAGGAGGGGGACCGACAGTCCTGACCCGTCTGTGGCGGAGGTGGGGGAGGGGGACCGACAGTCCTGACCAGCCTGTGGAGGAGGTGGGGGACCGACAGTCCTGACCCGCCGGTGGAGGAGGAGGGGGACTGACAGTCCTGACCCGCCGGTGGAGGAGGTGGGGGACTGACAGTCCTGACCCGCCGGTGGAGGAGGAGGGGGACCGACAGCCCGTGACGTTCCTGACCCGCCGGTGGCGGAGGATGGGGACCGACAGTCCTGACCCGCCTGTGGAGGAGGTGTGGGGACCGACAGTCCTGACCCGCCGGTGGCGGAGGTGGGGGAGGGGGACCGACAGTCCGTGACGGTCCTGACCTGCCGGTGGCGGGGTGGGGGACCAACAGTCCTGACCCGTCTGTGGCGGAGGTGGGGGACCGACAGTCCTGACCCGCCGGTGGAGGAGGTGTGGGGACCGACAGTCCTGACCCGCCGGTGGAGGAGGTATGGGGACCGACAGTCCTGACCCGCCGGTGGAGGAGGTGGGGGAAAAAGTCTGACGGGGAGGAGGTGGGGGGACTGACGGTGGAGGGAGGTCCTGACCCGCCGGTGGAGGAGGTGGGGGACTGACAGTCCTGACCCGCCGGTGGAGGAGGAGGGGGACCGACAGCCCGTGACGTTCCTGACCCGCCGGTGGCGGAGGATGGGGACCGACAGTCCTGACCCGCCTGTGGAGGAGGTGTGGGGACCGACAGTCCTGACCCGCCGGTGGCGGAGGTGTGGGACCAACAGTCCTGACCCGCCGGTGGAGGAGAAGGGGGACCGACAGCCCGTGACGGTCCTGACCCGCCGGTGGGGGAGAGGGACCGACAGTCCGTGACCAGGGGTCGTCCTCCGCAGCCTGTCGCCACACGCAGGAAGACAGAAGCGCGGCCAGGGCGACACGACAATGCCGAGGGAGGAAACAACTGCTGGTGTTCTTGATAAGAAGAGAAAAACCTCCGTCCCAGGGATGGGGCTCGGGAATTGCTCGCACGACCCACTGTTCCTTGGTTCCACTTCCACCCACCTGCTAGTCGTCAGCTGCTGCCAACACACTACTGACCGTGCGCAAGAGCACGTGGTGCCCCTGCCTCCTCGACGCATGCGAGGAGAGGAACTATGAGGATTGACCGGCAAGCTTGCGTTGACTATAACGCTGGGTCGGTGGCCGCGCTCACACCGAGCGGCACGCACGCCGATCATGCCCTGGGGGAGCACCGCAGAGGCGGTACCAGGCGCGTATACACATTCCCAACCCCTCGGCACAGGTACATACAGGTACACACCCCAGACCCTCGGTACAGGTGCATACAGGTACACACCCAATACCTTCGGTACAGGTACAGGTACACACGCCCAACACCTCGGCACAGGTAGAGGTACACACTCCTAAAATCCCGCCACAGGTGCAGGTGCACAGGCACGGGTGCAAGCGTGGGGTTGCACCCGCGCCCAACCCAACGGCACGGGTGCAGGCACACACTTTCTAACAATTGCGAACCAAGGATGGCCCCATCGCTCCATATCCGTGCAGTTATGGCCGCGTTGATTAAGATGCAGTGGGTATTTTTCATCGCACCCCGAATCACCGGCAAATGAAAGCGAACCGAGTGGACCACCTTGCTGTAGCCGGCCCTGCACAAATGCCACGTGGTTCCCCCGTCGGCGACACCGCCGGGAACGCCGGACATTTCGCGACCCCGCAGTTCACGGTCCAGCTGGCCCACTGGTCTGCCGACGTGCACGTGAGTGATTTGCACGTGCAGAGTGTTGCGCGACATTCGTGCAATGGACATGGCGAGTGAGCTCGACTTGCACGGTGGGTTGCGCGATCGGTTCTGTCTCAGCGTGCGGTGTCAAGGCCGTGGGTCGCGGTCCTCAGCATGCTGTGTCAGGGCCGTGGGTCGCGGTCCTCAGCGTGCGGTGTGAAGGCCGTGGGTCGCGCGGTCTGTGTCGGCTCTCAACGTGCGGTGCTGTGCGTGTACTTGCACCACCCATACTCCCTCCTGAATACTCTCCGAGTCGCCATGTAGAGGGTGCCGGAGAGGTGCTCCGGCGGAGGGGAGCACCTCTCAGAGTCAGAGTCAGAGACGTTGGCAGAGTCAGAGACATTGTCGGCCATCTGGTCCAAAACGGAACATTGCGCTGCAGACTTTCGTCACGAAATGTCCAGCTGCACCTGAGTCGCGCGATGCATGGATCTGGCGGGAAAACCCGCGACGAGCATAGCCCGGCACACATGACGACCCAAACACTGTGTCCATGTTCGCATGCCACGTGGCGAGCTTATCTTTACGAACTGTTGTTCCTACACACCCGAGTGTGACCATCAGCTCTGCATTCAACTAACCGCAGTGTCGCAAATGCGGTGCTCCAGTCGTTGACCGGCCGGCCGCCAGAGGCGCTGCCGAACAGCGGCGCCTGCGGCGATGCGAATCCGCAGCGTCTCGTGGCCATCGGAGGCGGGGCGCAGCCTCCACTCACCGGGAATAATGTTTGCTGATCAAAGCTATGAAGCAGCTGCAGCGGTCAGCGCCGTCTGCGCGCCAGATAAGCGTGCTCTTGCTCTCAGCTCCGAGTGCACGGGCACGCTCCAGTGGTACTTTTTTCTGCTCAAGACCATGTGAAAGGCGCGGACAGGGTCGGCATTTGCTTAGTATTCCGAGCGGCGCCCGCGCGATATGTGCCGCTTACGCCGCGGCTGGGTGTACCGGGTAGCAAGGTCGGCGTAGCGCGCCGTCGACGCCTGGTAGCAAGGTCGGCGTAGCGCGCCGTCGACGCCTGGTAGCAAGGTCGGCGTCGCACGCCGTCGACGCCGGGTAGCGCTGTCGGCGTAGCGCGCCGTCAACCCCTGGTAGCAAGGTCGGCGTAGCGTGCCATCGACGCTGGGTAGCACTGTCGGCGTAGCGCGCCGCGCAGTGTTGCCGCTCCGCCGGCCGACCCTCCGGAGAGCAGGACTAGTTGCGCAACGTCCGTCCGATGGCACCTGCCGCCGAACGGCGTCGGTCGTGACGGGCGACAATTCGAACAACCCGCCGCGCGCGCTGAGCACCTTCATATTGGGCAGCCTGCTTCACTGTTCCCGGCTGGCTGGCTACCCCCACCCCCATGGTCTGTTCGCGCGTCAATTTGCGCGGGAGACTTGCCTTTCTAGGAGGCCACATTGTCGCTGACTTGACTGATAAGGGCTCAAGGCTGTACCGTGGTGTGGTGACTGTCGGGAGATGGCTCCGTGCCGAGCTGTGCCTGCACCATGGCCGTGAGCACGTGTGAAGCTTGCGCCCGCATAGCTCTGGCCATGTGTGAAGCTTGCGCCCGCACAGCTCTGGCCATGTGTGAAGCTTGCGCCCGCACAGATCTGGGCCTGGGTGAAGCTTGCGCCCGCACAGATCTGGGCCTGGGTGAAGCTTGCGCACGCACAGATCTGGGCCTGGGTGAAGCTTGCGCACGCACAGGTCTGGGCCTGCGTGAAGCTTGCGCCCGCACAGCTCTGGTCATGTGTGAAGCTTGCGCCCGCACAGATCTGGGCCTGGGTGAAGCTTGCGCACGCACAGGTCTGGGCCTGCGTGAAGCCTGGCCGGCGTTGATGCTGTTCCGCCGAGAAGCGATGGTTATCAGCCACGACTTGGGTCCGTGTGTTGAAAAGATCAACCGGCTGAATATACGCATGCTGCTGAAGCCAGCCGCAGCTGGCGTGGCAGAGATTCGGACTGGCCTTGTGAACAATTCTGTCGGCGTGTTCCCCGGCACAGCCCACCAGTCGGATAGTTACAGTATAGCCGGCGGTCCTTCACACCCCCGACATAGGCAGCGGTCCCACACGACTTCCCACAGAGCCGGCGGTCCAACAAGACCTCCGACAGAGTCGGCGGTCCCACACGATCCCCGACAGAGTCGGCGGTCCCACACGATCCCCAACAGAGCCCGTGGTCCAACAGAACCCCGACACAGTCGACGGTTCCACAAGACCTCCGACAGAGTCGGCGGTCCAACAGAACCCCGACACAGTCGACGGTTCCACAAGACCCCCGACACAGTCGACGGTCCCACACGACTTCCCACAGAGTCGGCGGTCCCACACGATCCCCAACAGAGTCGGCGGTCCCACAAGACCCCCGACAGAGTCGACGGTCCCACAAGACTCCCGACAGAGTCGACGGTCCCACAAGACCCCCGACAGAGTCGACGGTCCCACACGATCCCCAACAGAGCCCGTGGTCCAACAGAACCCCGACACAGTCGACGGTTCCACAAGACCCCCGACACAGTCGACGGTCCCATAAGACCCCCGACACAGTCGACGGTCCCACACGACTTCCCACAGAGTCGGCGGTCCCACACGATCCCCAACAGAGCCCGTGGTCCAACAGAACCCCGACACAGTCGACGGTCCCATAAGACCCCCGACACAGTCGACGGTTCCACAAGACCCCCGACAGAGTCGGCGGTCCCACACGATCCCCAACAGAGTCGGCGGTTCCACAAGACCCCCGACACAGTCGACGGTCCCACACGACTTCCCACAGAGTCGGCGGTCCCACACGATCCCCAACAGAGTCGGCGGTCCCACACGATCCCCAACAGAGCCCGTGGTCCAACAGAACCCCGACACAGTCGACGGTTCCACAAGACCCCCGACACAGTCGACGGTCCCACACGACCCCCGACAGAGTCGGCGGTTCCACACGATCCCCAACACAGTCGGCTGTCCCACAAGACCCCCGACACAGTCGGCGGTCCCACAAGACCCCCGACAGAGTCGACGGTCCCACACGACCCCCGACAGAGTCGGCGGTTCCACACGATCCCCAACACAGTCGGCTGTCCCACACGACCCCCGACAGAGTCGGCGGTCCCACAAAATCCCCAACAGAGTCGGCGGTCCCACAAGACCCCCGACAGAGCTGGCGGTCCCACACGATCCCCGACAGAGCCACGCGCCGGCCGCCAGACAGCCGAAGCCGCGCTGTTGTGTAAGGACCGGTTGCGCGACCAATAGCGTACCATCGCGGCCGGCACCAAGCACGGCGTCCCGGCCAGCGCCGCTTCTGCGGCACACCGCCGGCTCTAGGGGGCGCCGGTCACATCTGGGCCACACCGCCGGCTCTAGGGGGCGCCGGTCACATCTGGGCCACGCCGCCGGCTCTAGGGGGCGCCGGTCACATCTGGGCCACACCGCCAGCATCAGGGGGCGACTGTCACATCTGGGCCACACCGCCGGCACCAGGGGCCAGGGCAGCGCCGCCCGGAGCTGGCCGACAGAGTGTGTGTGCCAGCTGATGGGGCGCCAGGCTAGCGCGGCAGTGGATCGGCAAAAGCGCCGATAGCTGGCGTGCGAGTCTACATTTTTTATTATGAATTCCGTTCGAGTTCTTGCTGGGTGGCTTTATGAACCGGGGTTCTATTGCTAAGCAGAGCTTGTTGCGTGAACCCTGGCCCCACCACCCGATCCATGAATTCCAGAAGCCCATGAATTGCATTTGGCGTACACGCGAGTCTACTCGCATATGTGGTGTACACGGCACACTGGGCCGGGTGGAGAGCCGCATTGCTATACTGATGGCGATGGGATATATTTGATTTAATCAAGGGTCACTGCTAGGATTCGCGTTTCTCCCAGGTCGTTCTGGCACAGGTAGTATTCGATGTGTTCTTGCGTCAAGAAGGGAACGGTGGCGGATTTTTTAACTGTATCTTTCCGAGTGCAAGTATACTTTGGTTCAGCAGTCTGCGCATCGACAAAGAACAGCATACTGGCTGGAGTTGATGTGGGTGGTTGTCGCAGTAGCCTGTATTTGGTGTCGGTGGTTGTCGCAGTAGCCTGTGTTTGCTGTCGGTGGGTGTCGCAGTAGCCTGTGCTTGGTGTCGTTAGTAGTCGCAGTAGCCTATGCTTGGTGTATGTGATAGTCGCAGTAACCTGTGTTTGGCTGTAGCTGATGTGGCTAGAAGTCGTTGCGGCAATCTGTTTCCGACTAAGAAAAGATCAGCTTGTCATCCTAGCTGCACCGCGATCTACGGCATGGCGAAACGTCACTGCAGGTATCATTCAGCGCGCTGTGTGGAGGGCACGTCTGGACAGTCCGATAGAGACCGGTTCCGCGAACATGTAGTGCTGATGTAGTGCTGATGTAATGCTGATAAGTGGAAACAGCAGCCAGGTGATCACCGGTGTCGTTTCGTATATTTTTGTAGAGGCACGTGCCGTCCAGTGCTATTCTGTACCCCCCCCCCCGAATGCTAAGTACCAAAAGCTGAGTTGAAAAAATCCGAACCCAGCTTCCCAGCTACACTAGCTGAACATAATTTGCCCTCAACCAGCGCAAGCGAGATCCTCCGATACCAGTGTCTAGTCTGAAGGGTGTATTTTGCAATGAGGTTCGTGTGCCTATCCAATCGTTTTCATAAAACAACACCCCAGTGTGGTATTTCCCTCATTAAACGACACCCCATTGGGGAAATCGACCCACATTCATCATATGTTTCTCCCACTTGCCAATGGTCCAAAAGGCAGGATTCTAGCAATGGACTTTTAATGCTAATGACCTTGATTCCACACATCGGTTTCTTTCACTGCAAAACGAAAAGGTCGAGCTAAATTTTCCTTTACCTGTGGCAATGACACACCAGTATCATAAAGCACACTTACGTTGGTCAAGTCGAAATCAAGTGGGTGGAGTCAGAGCAGGGGTCCATGCGGTGGGGGGTGTTTGTTATACCATTAGAATTCCCCTTATAATTAGCTTAGAGCGTGCTCGGGTGGATGGCCGATAGCCAAACGATAGGGCGAAAAAAAACAATTTGGCAACATGCCAGCGGGTCAGACGTCCCAAGGCATGGGAAAAGGTGGCTGATAAATTATTTTGAATTACATAATGCTTTGAGGTTTTGCCAACTGATAGTCTTCCAGCGCATGCCAAACCTGAAAGTTTTCGATGAGCGCGAACACTTCTTATGTAAGAATGAATGGATTAATCTGCAGGAATGCTCTGCATCCAGCTAGCCCAGCCTAAGCCGCATTGCCCACTTCATTGCGGGTCCTTTGACACCACACATGATGCAGGTATGTTGATGCATCCATCGCGGCTCACACCAGGTCAACATGGTGACCTCATTTTCGGAAAATCCCCCCCCCCCACACACACACATAGTTATCAAGTAAGGTTCTCAATTCTTAATTGTCGGGGTTTGGCAAAGCCCACCATGTAGAGAACGGTTTGCTGAGCGTGGCGGTCTTGTGGTCCCTGTCCGTGAATGCTGTTGGTGAGGTCTATCTCCCCTGCGTGTAAGAGCTTTTTCAACTTATTACCTCTTGCAAAAAAAACGGCTCCCGGCACGTGTTCGACTCATCGGTCGGTCGAACGCCCGACAAACCGTTCTCGATACGCAGCCACGATCGATCGGGCAGCGGTTCGGCTGGCGCGGCCGGCCGCGGCCTTGTTGCCGGCATAGCGGCGCCCGCCCAGCAGGTGTGTCAAACGCAAAGTGTATCAAGGCCGCCGACGCGCACTTGACCCCATCAGAGCATCACGCCGGCTTCCTGTTTCCTGCGCGAGCCGCTGCACGTCGCCACCGGAGGTTGGGCGTGCCGGCGTGCCGCGCGGCGCCGAGCGCGTCTGGCGCGCGTTTTTGCCGCCCGCCACGGCCTTGCCAGGTCAACAAAAACGCCGATAATGGCCGGCTTGAGCGCAGGCAGCCGGCGGCTTCCGGCTTCCTGCTGGCGCGCGGCGCGGAAAGGTCACGCGGCTGCAGGGCGGTGGGCACCTGGAGCGTGGCGATTGCTGGCATGGCTGGACACCCTGGGAACGATGTGTGGAGCTGCTGAGAATGTGCGCTAGAGTGGACATATGCATGTGACTTTAAGCGAACTACAATCATGTTGCTTACAGACAACATACGTCCCTACCGTGCCTCAGCGACCTTATCTGAGCTCGTCAGGTGCGTCAGCATCATTTTCAGATGACCGGACCTCGCAAAAGGGGACTTTCGTCAGAAATAGCCAGCGTCCGAATGCATGCTATGGATAATTATTTGTGTTTTCAACGCCGGACTCCAACACATTCCTTTCATGTAACGACGTGCACCTAATGGTAAATTTTAGGAATAATTATTGGACAATGCCATGACGAAATATACACGCGTCACCAAGAACGAAAAATCTTGTGTTTTGAAATACCAGGTCGCTCTTCCTTAATTCCTTCACAGTAGCTTGGTATCAGTAGCTCAGTGCATTCAGAGTGAGTATCAATTTCTGGTCATAACGAGGATGGCAGTAAAAAAAGATGCGTTGAATGGCAACACCAATATTTTGATTGGTATTGCACCGGCAATTCCAAAAACACATGAGCTTCCACCCCTGGCCAACGCTGTGTGTGTGATATATCCATGGGATGGTGCTGTTGAATTACGGTGTATGTGTGTGATGCGTCCTTAGGGATCGTGCACGTTTTTATTAAGGGATGCAAGAGGCATCTGACGTGCCGTGATAATCGCAAGAAAACTTATGATGGACATCTATTCGTTCCAGGCAGACATTTAAATGACATTGAGACCGGATTTGTGTCCGGAAAGTAATGAGCCGCTCAGGCAGTCGTTTCCGCAAGCCAGAACCAGCCCTATGTCTTCGCAAGAACAACAAACCGTGATTGATATGAGGGCAAAGACCCGGTGAGTCTTGACTACCGCACTCTTGGTTTGAGGCGATAACGTTGGCACCCACGTTTAAGGCGATAACGTTGGTTTGGCACGGCGCAATTTAAACGGAAGAAAGAAAGTACAGAATGTGATACGCAACGTATGACCAATATTCCTCGGTGTTGCATTCTTGTAGTATTTACGGTATATAGAAACCATTGGCTTCCAAACAGCTTTCGTTCTTCCAAATATACGACACAAAAGCATTAGTGTCAAGCGCTTTGAACGTGTGCAAACGGTTATTCTTCAATGCCATACCGACCTTTTGAACGAGAGTGTAAAATATTTTAAAGTGTGGCATTGTAGCCGAGGACAAAACAAGCCAACATTGTAAAAAAATATCCAGACTGGAATCAGTTTCACAACGATAACGTGCCCACCGATCGTTATCTTCATCGATTTCATGACATGGCGCGCCGAAATAGGCCAATCGCCAGACTGTTACACGGGAGGCGGGTTGCCACACTTTTGCTCACAGTAGTTTAGCGACGGCGCCATTTCACCCAAAACGTCCTGCGCCTCCCACTCGCCGTTCGCTCAATTTACGAGTTGAGAGTGTAACTCGGACGGCCTCCAGAAGTCACGTGACCCACCTTCTCCGGCCGGCCGCCGTAAGGTGTCGTCCGTCACGTGACCTACACCCGGCGGCCGCCAGACGCAGGCGCCACCAGTCACGTGACCGGCGCCGACACGCGCCGCGTCTGGTTTCAGCAGCCGGCGTCGACACCGACGGTCGCTGTGTTGTGTCGTGCCGCCGCTGGCCGGGCGGTACACCGGCTGAAGGAGTGTGCGCCAGTCATCAAAGACTGGCCTTTGCGGCCTTTGCGTAACGCCGGCATCGGGCCCTCCCGGCGCCGGCAGTCGCCGCCTCTTCAGCGTCTCCTGTCGTCCCACTCGTCGTCGCCCCCCCCATACACACACACACCTCTCGTGACCGTAGCCTTGGCCACGAACGGGGAAACGGAAAACGGCGCGCGGCGCCGTCAAAAGTAAAAGTGGTCCGGCGGTCTTTGCGCGCGCGCCCGGCGCGCGGCCTTGGCGGCCGACATCAGCTGATTGCGGCCGGCGACCAGCTGATGGCTGTCGGCGGCGCGGAGGCCGTTGCGCCGCGCGCTCTCTGACCCCATCGGCGTGGCGCCGCGCGAAACCGCTGAGCCAATCACAGGCTGCGCTTCGAACGGCGCACGCGCGCCACAAGACGTCTGCGAACGCCGCCGGCGGGCACATCCAGTGTCGCGGACGTCCTCGACGAGTCGACGGGGCCGAGCCCTGCCGTTTGTGGTGAGCCAGAGAGTCGCTCGACTTCAAATGCGATGAAAACGGAGGCGTGTTTGCGACCAACGCTCTGCACTTTGGCAGGGCTGCTCTACGCCAGCACCTTCTTAAGTATGGCTGGAGACATGACGTCACCAAAGGGAAATGTTCGGAGGTCAGAAGATGTGCTGCCATTGCCCTTTCCGTTTGGGAAATATCATGCATGAACTAACTGGTGGTGCAAAAAGCTGGATACTAGCCGACTAGGGAGTGTGCAGGCCACCACTCCTATGGTCTCTTTGCGACCTGATGATGCCAACGGAACGGGGACCACTTGGTGTCGATATTATTCGAATTAATATAAACACTATTTTACATTTTGCCTTCAAGTGTGCAAAGAAATCCATGGTAGATTCACAACATAAAACCATTCGTGGATACCTCTATGATGTTACTCTCTAGAATGTAGCGGTCCGTCGACGAATTGCCATCTCTGAATTGTGACACGGTCGTGACTGCAGGGCTCACGGCCCAGTCTGCACGCCGCCCGTCGCTTTTAGCACTGCCAGCATGCAGACGCCTGTAGCAGCGGGCGGGCGATGTACAAGGCAGGCCGACGGTCGACGCGCCAGCTGACTCACGGCTGGAAGGTGGTGTTTTTTTCTTCTGACCGAGAAGCTTACGTAACATGTGCATCGAAACTTGGCGCTGCACTTGATGTATGAATTCAGGAAAGTGGAGCGGTAATTTACCCATCGTCAAAAAGCACGAAGGCTTCGTCGTGGATGTATGCAGATGGGGCATGCAGCGCAAGTTCAGTTCAGTGGAAGCACCAGGAGCTGTCCTCCAGGGGGTGGGAAAGCAGAGTACCGAGGAGCGTTTTCAACGACGATTTTTGTTTCACAACTGTTGAGGTTGGGCACCTACAAGTAGAATCACCCGAGTTCTGCATGTTTTTTCCCCGAAATAGTTCACACCAGGAGGAGTGGTGTGCAATAGTTTTAGACGGCTTTCATCAAGCATGGAACAGCTTGGGAACTTGTGCCTCTAATTGATCCGAGGCACGAAATTGTTCCCAAAAGTTTCACATTATGTCTGGCTTCCCTTCTTCGTATTTTGTATGGACGTCTCGCCAGCTTGCTATATCTGTGCAAAGTGCTGAATCTAGGAGGCTGGTTTTCGACTTTTTTTGGGGGGGGGAATTCAGACAATCATTTGTAGAAGACTTCGTCAGATTTGAAAAGCTGGCATTCAAGGGGTCCCCTTGACACAATATTTGTATTATAAAAGGTTTTTAGGTTCCGAGAATATGTTATTTTAGTACAAACGTTCCGAGACAAATTGGACTTTTTGTGGGTCATGACCTCATTTCCCCACCCCAGATTCGTCAATGCACACTGAGCCGCAGCCGGATTTGTTCTTAGATGTTTCTACTCCTAGTCGTGGAAGCCCCTTTGCCACTGATGTCCCGACAACTAAATCAATGATTTGCATGAAGAAGCCGAGATAAGTGTTCTCAGTATGACGAGGGGAAAACTGTGAAGAATTGTTGTGTTTGAAAAACCGTTTGTGAAAAAATGAATCGAAGCATCAACAACAACACAAATAATGCTGGCTATTGTGGATCGCCCATAAAAAATTGCATCACGGGCCTAAAAACTCATCAGGGTGGGAGAGAACGTACCACAATTGCGGTGATACCAACGTGAAACGAACCAGACAATGTGTTCCAGGTTTGGATCTCCCTATGGTGAGCTTAAGCATTTCCTCCACAAAAATTCAAGATTCCAAAGACCCATTTTAGAATGCTTTTAACTGGGGGTCCTAGAAATATGTGCAAAGAGGAAGCATATTGATAGCCTAAGCGATCTTGCCCTTCAAAATGAACACGTTTCCTGACCGAGGTAAATTATCATCCCAGTTGACATGTTACGCGAGTCGCCGCCAGACCCTGAATGCTGGGCTCTTGGAACCCTTAATTTTCTTTTCATCTTCCCGGGATTAATATTGAACAACCCAGCCTTCAGCTGGGATCTGCATCATTTTGCTGCCTGTTGTAAGGGCCAGTATGCTCCGACATTTTCCTGTTTGTTTTGAGAACCAGCCTACCCCAACATTGCAGGATCAATTATTACCTTTTTTCGAAGACTGCTATTCTTTACAAACTCTCAGCCCTTCTCTACCGCAAGGATAAGCTATGGCTTTATCTACATCGCCTCCCTGGTTGAGTCACTGGCAGTACGTGCAAGTCCTTAACGTTTCGCACACACATTCACCTGGTCACTTCCATGCAGGTGTCGACCTCTGGCGTAACTGTACCAAGAGCTTGCCGAGAATACTGAAATAAGCCAAGCTCTGTCGCAAAATAAGCCAAGCTCTGTCGCAAAATAAGCCAAGCTCATTGGCGCATTATGACCAACGCCTTGCCGACCGTAGGTGTCGGTGATCTCCGGCTTGTTTTCCGCGTAGGTATGAGCACGCAACCAGTTGTCAGCTTTAACTGACGGTCAAAAAAAAATTATGTAGAGTTTGTATGTAATGCCATTGGGCCGCGTAATGCGGGGAGTTCAGTGGCAGAGGTGAGACTCTGCCGTACCGTGCATGGGGGGGTGGTGTGAAGTGGCCGACTGACGACTGGTACAGAGGTACAGGTGGTGGCTGCGAGGTACCGCATACTGTGGCCGCACCCTGACGACTGGTGCAGAGGTACGGGTGGTGGTGCGGGGTACCAACTGTGGCCGCACCCTGACGCTGGTCAGAAGACAGGTGGTGGTGGGGGTACGCATCTGTGGCCGCCTGACGACTGGTGCAGAGGTAGGTGGTGGATGCGAGGTACGCATACTGTGGCGCACCTAACGACTGGTACAGAGGTAAGGTGGTGGCTGCGGGGTCGCATCGTGGCCGACCTGACGACTGGTAGGGGCAGGTGGTGGTCGAGGTACAATGTGGCCGACCTGACGACTGGTCAGGGTAAGGTGGTGGTGCGGGGTAGCTCTGTGGCCGCACCCTGCGCTGGTCGAGGTGGTGGTGGTGGGGGTGTTGTGGGCTGGCTGGTGGGTGGTGGTGGGGGGGTCGTTGTGGCGCCTGGTGGAGGGTGGGGTGGTGGGGGTCGTGGGCGCCTGGCTGGAGAGGTGGTGGTGGTGGGGGGTGTGGGCCCGGCGGTGGGGGTGGTGGGGTACCGTGGCATGCTGTGGCCGCACCCTGACGACTGGTACAGAGGTACAGGTGGTGGCTGCGAGGTACCGCATACTGTGGCCGCACCCTGACGACTTGTGCAGAGGTACAGGTGGTGGCTGCGAGGCACCGCATGCTGTGGACGTACCCTGGTGACGCTGTAACGTGTTAGCTGCCTGTGCAGCGTGACAGTCTCCACTGGCCAGGCTGGTCGTTACGCTGCGTGAGCCCCTCCCCCACCCCACCCATTCGCGCTGTGTGGTCTGTGGCTTCCACACCAACCAGCAAGCAGGAGGGACGGCCACACCTGCTTTTTAAGCTTGCTTCAGAGCAGATGCTTACACGTATTCGTCGCCAATGAATATCCACAAAACAGCGACGGCTTGGGCAACTGTTCACAATATCCACAGGAATCACAGCACCCGATTATAAATAGTATTCGAATGCTGATTGCAAATGTATCCATGTATGCGCAGGCTCGCTTTGAATAGCATTGTCCGCGTGTGGTTTTAAACCCAGCACCACTGACGCCCACGCCAATTTTGGACGTGGGAGAGAATAGGTCAGTTTTTCCATGCTGCAACACCACGAGCGCAACGTTAAATTTCGCCAAGTTTGGCGGCCGTGTCCCCCGTCCACTGGAATGGCGGCGCATTGCCTAGTGGTGCTTAGATCAAAGCATTTGTGTAATGATAAAGTCAGCAAATGCAATGCAATTAAAAACCTCAGGTATGGACGCACTATCGGAAGTATGGGCCGGCGTCACGTGATGGTGATGATGATGATGATGATGATGATGATGATGATGATGATGATGATGATGATGATGATGATGATGATGATGATGATGATGATGATGATGATGATGATGATGATGATGATGATGATGATGATGATGATGATGATGATGATGGCCATGTTTCCCGCCGACAGTATGTCGGACGCCGGGCGGCGTTAGCTTGAGGGCGTGAGTGCGGCGTGTGCGGTGAGTCGTGCGTCTCCGACGTCCGACGTCCGACGTTCGACGTCTGGTAGGCATATACTGACGTCCCCGTCTCGTGGGCAACCTGCGCGCCCCTGCAGGAACCAGCAGTGGCGGCGACTCAGACATATAAAGATATAAAAGATCAGTGCAACTGTGAGCCACAAGGACCCTTCTTGGCTGCACTCTGGAACTAGTTGCCCACCAAATCCGTCAATCAGCCCTCCCTGTAATACTGAAAAGCAAGCCCTCTATTCTTATAATGATTGTCTATGCTTTTTTTTAAAGATGTTCAATGTGCTGCCATAGGCGCACTGGAGGGGGGGCAGCTCCCCCCTCCCATGAGACCAAAGTGCCCTTTTGGCCAAGTGCCCTTTTGACCGAAAAGTGCCCTCTTAGCCGGAATGTCCCAAATTTAGCCCAAAAATCACCTGCCTTATGTGCCCCGCCTGTGCCAAAGGTGCCCTTTGGGCCAAAAACTACCTTTTTGGCCTAAAAATGACATTCCCCTCTGTGCCCTTTCCTGTCCTATGCGGCATGGAAAATTCAGCCCCCCCCGGTCAATAAACCTTCCAGTGTGCCCGGGCCCTAAAGTGCCCTTTTGGAGCCGGCCAAGTGCCCTTTTCGGTCCGGACCCCCACCCCATGGAAAATTCCTGGGTGCGCGCCTGTGTGCTGCTATTGACAATGATTCCTGGCAACTGGTTCCAGTGTTGTATTACCCTGTTGGTGAAGAAAGACTGGCTTAACTTTGTCTTGCTGTGGTTAACCTTACTTTTGAATTGGTGACCTCTAATTGCATCATTTCTGTTAAATTGTAATACTTCCCTAATATGCCCCTCCTCCTGACCATGGACAAATTTGAAGACCTCGATGAGTTTTTCTCTCAGCCTTCTATATCTAAGTGAAAACATACACAATTTCTTCAATCTTTCCTCATATGCCAGGTTGCTTATACCATTAACATTTGTGTAGCCCTCTTTTGTACTCTCTCTTTCTCTAAAAGCCAACAATCTTTTTAATAACTAGGATACCAAGCTTAGACACAGTATTCCAAATGTGGCCTGACATATGCACAGTAAAGCTTCTTGATGAATTCCTCGCTTCTGTGCAATACATTACTAGTTATTGGCACCAGCATTCGCAGTGTCTTCTTCCTGGCTTCCTTGATCTGTTCGGATACCTTCCAATTTTGTGTTTAGAATAACACTTAAGTCCTTCTCCTGCTGAGTCACCGATAGCACTTGGCCACCCATGAAGTATTGAGCCTTCATATGCTGCCTACCTACATGCATGATTTTGCACTTATGAAAGTTACATTTTATTTGCCATTCTTCGGACCACTTCACAAATTCGTCTAAGTCTTTCTGCAGTGAGATATGCTCATTGTGACCTGCTATTGCCCTAAAGACCTTCAAATCATCCGCAAATTTCAAAACCTTACTGCTTAGGCCACGTTCAATGGCATTTGCAAATATAATTAGCAGTAGTGGCCCTAGTGCTGATCTCTGGGGAACTCCACTAAGAACATTTGGCCATGATGACTTTGTACCATTTAGCATCACTATCTGCTGTCTATCTGAAAGCCACAACTCTATCTATTTGAGGATGCTACCTGCAATACCATGGATCTGAAGCTGCATCATTAACCGTTTATGGGGTACCTTGTTATAGGCCTTACTAAAGTCAAGATATGCTACATCAACCTGATTTCCCTGTTCAAATTAGCGTAGCGTAGCGAAGCGAAGTTCAAGTTTTCAAATTCTAGTTTCTGTAGCGAAGTAAAAAAAAAACACGAGATTTGTGAGACACGGCCACCCTTTTCTAAACCCATGTTGAATATCTTGAATCAATCTGTTTCCTTCCAGATAACTAACTATTCTATCCTTGATAATCGATTCGAGTACCCTGCAGGCTAGGGATGTGAGGCTTACTGGCCCATTTTTTTTTTACTTTCCCTCTCTTTTTTTTACAAATAGGGACTACATTTACCTTTTTCTAATCTGTTGGAATTTAATTTTGTGAAACTGATCTACAAAATAGTATACTTAGTAGAAATCCCAGTTCCTTTTCAGCTTCCTGCAATACCCTGGCATAAGTTGCATCAAGTCCTACTGCCTTGTTTGGCTTTATTTTCCTGATATGCTTGGAAATAGCATCACTATCAATTAAATCAATATCGTTTATCCGATCACATGTCACTGAACTGTAGCGTGCGGTTGGCTGATTAGTCAGATCTTCCAATGTAAATACTGATTTGAGACTCCACCGTGGTCCAGTCTGCCTGGGAAGCCAGCCACTCGGGCCAAGCGGCCTCGGTCGCCACGTGATCAACTGATACAATGACGTCATCTGACGTCACCTGACCACCACCACCGTACGCCGCAGGGGCGGACGGATACAGAAGCCAGGCGTCGGCGGGCCACAAATGCAATCCGATTACGAAAAACTCATCTGATTTGAACAGTTAACAATGGGCTGGTCTGCTTCAGACAATGTGCATGCCATTAAATGGTATCACTTTTTTTTATAAAATACCATCCGAGTGCAAAACTTGGGCGAAAATCGGCCTCTTGCAGGCCAACATAGCCCCGTCCTACCTACCCCCACCCCCTGGGTCCACATGCCACATATGGGTCTTGTCTCGCTATGGGTTGACGCAAGGCCGTCTCCCTCGGCACAGTGGATGTTGTGCCGCACCACACCGGCTGCGGCCGTCCGCAAGGTCGCTTGTGCAATGTATAATACGGCCGACGTTGCGAAATTGCACCCGCCGGCCTCGCCCGCGCGCATGGAGAACAGACCGGGTGTGACGTCACCGGCGCTGCCTCAGCGACGCACGGCGTGCGCTCTCATCTGACGTCACGGACGCACCGTGACAATCCGCCGCCGCCAAACACGGCCCGGCGCGTCGGTCCAGCTGCGCCGCGGTCCAGCCGCGGCGGCGGCGCCTTTGGTCGGACGCGTTATGGACTCGCCGGCGGCGCCTTTGGTCGGACGCATTATGGACTCGCCGGCGGCGCTTCTGGTCGGACGCGTCATGGACTCGCCGGCGGCGGGCGTGTGAGTTCCCCGCCAGCCGGCCCAAGGCCGACAGCGCCGGAGGCGGTTTTGTAAGATCGGCGCTCCGGTGCACCTTGTGACGCGGCGGCGACATTTCACGCGCCGGCGTCACGTCGGCGGAGGCGGTGCTGAAATGTCGGTGGCGACTCGGGGACCTCAAATCTCCGCCGCCGGCTGTGGAGCGCCGCGGCGGACTGGGAGCCGGCACACGCCTGTGTGTGAACCAGCTTCATTGGCACTGATTTGTGCGGGCCGAGCTGACCGGGGCACGCACGGGTGCAGTGTTTGGCCGTACGTAGGCAGAGTGACGCCCGGTGCCTACAGTGACGCCCGGCAGCATACCGGACTGTCCGATAACGGAAACGGTGATCCTGCCTGGATAGTGTGTCGAACAAAAAATTTAATCAGGCACACACATGGCCCCGCTAATAGATGCAGTCATATAACGTGGTCAGCATCACACGTTGCAAAACGGACGAAATATTTCAATGATTCTCCGGCCAAAAAGCACCCAAAAGTAACAAGAACAAAACTTCTGGTCACCGGTTCCAGTTCTGGTCCGGTCCGTTTCCGGTCATCAGGTCGAGTTGGCCCCTGCAGGTTGGGTGGTGATAAACTGAGGGGTGCATAGGCGCCCCATTAATGTACATCGAGACACCGCATGACAGTAGTGCCATACAATTTTGTATTTAGTCCAAATGATTGCCGGAGTGGCTTCATGGAGCAGAGCATTATGTTGAGCAGAGATAGTTACGTGAGCACTGGCCCGACCACCCAATCTGGCAATTCGTTTTGAAGGTCGAGCGCTTAACGTTCCGCCAATGTCCGTAATAGCCACTGCACGTGGAGGGCATGTATTGTTAAATAAATAAATAAATAAATAAATGTAGCGATACGGCCGCCTTATGGGCGCGTCGCCGCCCTTTCGCGCCAACTGCCAGCCGACCTTCCTTGGCTTGGGAGATGCGAGCGCGTGGAGCGGCTCGAACTCCGACGGTCCTGCCAGGAGCGGCGAGAGACAGACGCAGACCGGCGCTCCAGCCAACCGAACACCCAGCTCACCGTGCCAGAGCCTCAGCCGTGCCAGAGCCTCAGCCGTGTCCGTCCACGCAAGCTCACCGTGCCGGAGCCTCAGCCGTGTCCGCCCTCGCAGGACAGGCAGGACTCGCCCTTGAACTCTGCTGCCCGCACCCGCCTCTCCAGGTCCAACGGCATGTTGTTGGCGTGTCAGTTCGAAGTTGGCGACCGTTGCCGACCGTTGGCGACCGTTGTCGACCGTTGACGACCGTTGGCGACCACTCGACGTGTTCACACGCTTGAGTGCAAGATTGCTTCAGTGTAGGTAGTGAAAGTTATAGACGACATTCTGTGACTAGAAGTACCTACGTAAAAAAAAACTTGGCTAATTCGCTACTATACAATATAAAGGAGCAAACTGAACGCAGATGGAAATCACATAAAACGTGCAGAATGGCAATTGCAAATAAACTTCACATTTAATGCCGTCAGTGGAAGCATAAGCAAGAAATGATAACGGTGTGAAATATTGTTCATTTTTCTGCAGCAAGTGTATCCTGTTTTCTGTTCCGCTTGTTTCATGGTCACAGTGATTCTTTTTGCATTTTGTTAGCAGATTTCATTGCAAAGGCTCCCAAATTATCTGGTGCCTCCATCGGTTCCTGTCCTGGGCGTATTAGAAAACTGCAAGTGCGTGAGCACAGGGCTGTGCTGTGCATCTACAGTAGCGATATATTGATAACTCAGAACTCGGGACAAGTGTGTCGCAGGCCTTTAGAGGTTAACTTAACCTAGTGACCAAAAGTTGCTTCCTACCTTGAAAAAAAATCCAGAGTTTCAAGCCGGAGGGACACATGGAGCACGTCCCAAAGCACGGCCCAATATGCGGTCTAACACACGGTCAAACACACGGTCTAACACACGGTCCAACACATGGTCTAACACACGGCCCAACACACCACCCAACAGATGGTTCATCACACAGTCCAACACACCACCCAACACACGGTCCAACACACGGCCAAACGCACGGTGGAACGAGCCAGCCGAATCGACTGCTTCGCCCCTCCACTGACTATGTTGCGGTCTACGCAACTTCCGAATCATAAATAACTTCCGAATTATACATTTTGGCTCACATTTGCGGCATCGCCTATGTTTGGGGCAGCAGTGCACGTTTTCAGCGCGCATCCCCACCTGGTGACGCCCGGAGTCCACCACGCGAGTCCGGTCGGCGTCCATCGTCTCCGAGACCCGACCCGCCCCTCCGCGCTATTATCACGCGGCAGACCTTGGACTGCCGCGACCCCGACGCAGTTCAACGGCTCCTGGCGCGCGCGCGTGCGGCTGCCGCCATAAACAGGAAGTGGCGCGAAGTCCACACTGGCGCGCCGGCCGACGCGCGGCGCGTCAAAACAAATGACGGCGGGAGGCGGCGGTGCGAGAGCGGCGCGCGCGCCGCCGCCGCCGCCGCAGGCCGTCGACACGGCCGACGGCACCTGAGACTGGCACAATGGCCCGTGGGAATGACCTAGCCCTCCTGACCGGATCGCCGACGTTGCTGTTGGGACAGGGCCTGCACGGCTGACAGACCACGTGGGAACCGCGAACGTCGAGTCCACGGTGGAGCGTGACGAATCGTTAGTGAGGACGTCTCACATGGCGCTATCATTTGTTCACAATTACGGTGCGCAGAGTCGTTCGCGGTGGGTATTTCACCGTTGCGAATCTGGAGGGCCGCGCTCGCATCGCTTGGAAGTAAACTGCTTTTCATATGCCAATAACAAACCTGAGTCGGGAAGTCAGTCGGGGAGGAAACATTTTACTCCCCGCCCACCTGACAGGTAGTGTCCCCCCCCCCCCGAAGAATGGCGATGGGGGTCTGAAAAACTACGTCGCGGCCCCGAAAGAAATCACGCTGGTGCCCCACAAAATTATATCGGGGAAATCGCAGAAAAGATCTGGAAGAAAACGCACCGGCGTCCGAAACATTGCACCAGAGCATAAAAATATCGCACCGGAGCTTCGACAAATCACGCTGAGATGTGGAAAAGTGGCAAGGGCTCTGATAAATTCAACAAGATGTGCCAAAAAAAATCACACCGGGCCCAGGGAACGTAGGCCGTGGCCGCGAAACATCGCTCCGGGGCCCGGAAAAAAATCATGCGGTAACCCTTAAAAATCACGACTGGCCATAAACAATAGCGTCCGGTATCTTAAAAAATTCGCGCTGGAAGCCCGAAACAAATACAGCCGTGCCTTAAAAGCACACTGGAAGCAAAGCGCACCGGGACCATCTAAAACGCACCGGGTCCGGCACAACAAAGAACGAAACATCTTAAATATATGCATCGAGGCCATGAAAATACACCGGGAAAGCAGAGACGGCAAGGGTCCTCGATACCTGGTCGGAGTCCGCAAAACGGGATCAAGAACAAATACTACGCCAAGCACCAAATAAACGCATCACGGCTTTCGAATAACTATTGGGTGTCAAAGGGGCAGCGGGTCGTCTTCGGTGTGTTCGGGTGTCGTGGTGAAGTCCGTGATCCACACAGCCAGTGCCGTCACGAGTGAAGAGCAGGACGTGACGGCTGGTGGCGGACGTGGCACGGCAGCAGGACAGGACAGGACAGGACAGGACAGGACAGGACAGGCGTGTGCACGTGCAGGAAACCTGCTGCATCAGCCTGCGGGCGGAGGTGCTCCCCGCGACGGTGGGTGGGCGTGGCACGGTAGGTGGGCGTGGCACGGTGGGTGGGTGTGGTACGATGGGTGGACGTGGCACGATGGGAGGGCATGGCATGGTACGTGGCTCAGCTTTGTCAGCGTGACGGCAGCTCGGCTTTGCCCGTTGACACAGCCACCTGTAAAACGGCGCTCTCTTCTGGGACGCTTCGTGGGAGCAAACTGTAGACGGGGTTTTGTCAAGCTTGGAAAGAAATCGCGCACGAGGTACTATCAAAGCCTGGCAAGTGCATTGACCCAACATTTCTCTGTGACAGCCTTCAGGATAGTCACCTTTTTGTATGCCGTGACCTTGCGACCATGCCGTGGGGCCCATGCCAGCAGCAGACATCCCCTGGATCCCTTGGCGGTGGGCTCATCCCGGGCAGCCGTGATGCACATGGCGCACTCACATGGTGCGGCGCCACATGGCACAGTCACATGGCGCAGTCACATGGCGCCGCGACATACGCCGTCGGCCGTGTCCGTCAGCAGAGGTGGAGGGGCTGGTGCCAGGCGCGGCGCCTTTCACCGCCATTGCGGTCCCAGGCGCGGCCGAGTGACCTCTGTGCTCCGGTCGGAGGCCGACCGCACTGGGTCACGAGCGCACGAGCTGGCTGCCACCCCCCCCCCACCCACCCCCACCCCACCCCCACCCCCACCCGCCAGCCGGCCGGTGAGCTGTCCGTTCGTCCCCCCCCCCTCGTTATAAATACATATGTATATATAGATATAGATATTTAAGGTTGGATGCGCTGAGAACATTGTCATATCTTCCTTAGGTCTTAGCTTGCTGCGCAGTGTCTCCAATGTCAAACTGACACGTCACACATGGCCGTCATCAAGAACTCGCCAGAAAACTCGACAGTAAGTAAACACGTATAGGTGCCGCCCCCACCACTCCCCCACGTCTCTTAGTGTGCTGTGCCCGGTCGGCCAGCTGTGCCGGACAGTTGCCGCTGCCCAGCGACAGAACAGCCCCTGTTGCACAAGGTCACAAGGTCACAGGGGTGGGTCGCCCCTCAGCAGCGTCTCCCCTCCGGCCGCCCACCCTCCGACCTCCGGCCGCCCTGCTGGTCGCCGCCGGCGACGGCAGCGCCAGCCATACCGACACGTCTTCAGCGTCACAAAAACGCCAGTCGACACGCCAATTGCATTACTGCGGGCGTCCAAGGCTTCTGCTGCGGGGTGGGCGGCGGCGGCGGCGGCAGAGTAGGAGGAGAAGGACGAGGAGGAGGAGACGGGTGGTAGAGTAGATGGAGAACTACATCGACGTGGTGTCACAGAGATGTGCCGCTGGTATGGCGTCACAGAGATGTCCCGCGGGTATGGCGTCACAGATATGTGCCACTGGTATGGCGTCACAGAGATGTGCCGCGGGTATGGTGTCACAGAGATGTGCCGCTGGTATGGCGTCACAGAGATGTGCCGCGGGTATGGCGCACAGAGATGTGCCGCTGTTATGGCGTCACAGAGATGTGCCGCTGGTATGGCGTCACAGAGATGCGCCGCTGGTATGGCGTCACAGAGATGTGCCGCTGGTATGGCGTCACAGAGATGTGCCGCGGGTATGGTGTCACAGAGATGTGCCGCGGGTATGGCGTCACATAGATGTGCCGCGGGTATGGTGTCACAGAGATGTTCCGCGGGTATGGCGCACAGAGATGTGCCGCTGTTATGGTGTCACAGAGATGTGCCACTGGTATGGCATCACAGAGATGTATGACGTCACATGTGCAGTGATGCGCGGCCGGGCCTCGGCACGGTGTCCAGCGCGTTACGTCACGTTAGCAATCATGCATGGCCATGTTTCGGCTCCCGACTGGCCTGCCGTCAGGCCTCGACGACCGAGACTTTGGCGCGACCCTCGCGGCGGTCGGGCACAGGTCAGGTCAGGTCAGATCAGGTCGCTGATGAGGTGCAATAGCTGTCCCGTGGGTGTGGGAGGTCAGCGTTGTCATGTGACAGCTGAAGCGTTTCAGGACAGTGCAAGGCACTTCATATACCGTGCTTTGACCAAACATTGTTGTTACGGTGGCATTTGGTTCTGAACCCATGTATGCAAACATCAGCCGAGCAGATCAGGCTGAGCAGCCTGCGGCGTTTTGGGTCACGTTGCAAGGTTAGTTGATTTGATGATTGAAGACTCACTGTGATTTTCAGGACTTAGGAAAATGTGATTTTGTATTTATTTTAATAATCTAATGACGGGCATAGCCAGGAATTTTTTAATGGGGGCCTGATCCAAAATCGGTGGGAGGCAACAGAAACGGCTTTCGGTGCGCGAAACGCGCCGAAATGTTGCAGTTTTTGGTGGTAAAAATCTCCAAATGTCTTCTTCGATCTAGCAACTCTGAGAGGCATACATCTGTGTCTGGGGTCATCTGGGTGCATCGTGGGCTGCACCCACGAGAAAGCTGCAGACCAGCCTTGTGGGTGACGGCGGAATCGCAACTTAAACTGCCGGGAAACTTCGTCAGAACTGCAGCCAGTTTTCTCCCTTCTTCTCGGATGGACGATGCGGGCTACAAGACTGAGGACGACTGACATGCGCCCGCGCCAGAGATCCGCACGAGGCGATGCGTACTGGCGGATCTAGGGGCGCGACGACCATGTCCTCCCCTCCAGAAAGTCAGATGTTTGCAGAACTTTTCAGATTTTTTCAGAACTTTTGCGCTGAGATGGTGTTGTCGCGACATCGATAAACATTTCATGAGAAAAATATGTCTGAAGCGAACCCACCGAATGCTATCTGTTGAAATCCGAAGAGCTTTTTTATAATCAGAGAACAAAGCTTGAAATGGTCTTGATCAGAAGACTGGTCTTGTGGGTCGGTCAGCTTGGATGCGTACCATGGTCCTCCCGCATATTGGCGGCAAATCATCCAGCAATTTCCTGAAGTCAACCGTCACACCTGTGTTCTCATTTCGGCGCGCAGGCCACCGTCTCATCGGCACTCGGCTGGAGCCGGTGTTTCGCTGCCGCCCACCCCCCGCCGACCGTCTGTCTGTGATCAGCGCCGCACACCCCCGACGCCGAACACCCGCCAATGTGGCAACAATCTGGCGCCAAAGAGTGCGGCCGTCACAAGGTCGTCACGGACTGCCGGGCACGCGCGGACGTCTCGGCAGCCGCCGCCGCCGCCAACACCGGCGACACGCTGAGCGGGCGGGCGGCCGTCAGCGGGCGGCCGGCCGTCAGTTCTGCGGCGAGCCAGCCGGCCGGCGGAGCGGTGCGCCTCACCTGCGTCGGCCCGCCGACCTCCAGCCGCGCCGGTGGCGGTGCAACTGTGCCAATCCTGGCCCGGTATGGTCGCGGCGGTCGTGACAGCCGCGCGACGTAACCCCACCGCCCCCGCCCCCGCCCCCGCCCCCGCCCCCGCCCCCGCCGCCGCAGTACGGCAGCGCGCGAGTCGCACGCTTTCGGCGGATCGAGCGGCTGACGCCGCCGGTCCCACCGCCTCGGCTCGACCTCGTGACGACCTCGCCTCGCCGCACGCGGTCATGTGGTGGCAGTGATGGGTGGACACCGTTCAGAGGCGGCGGCCGGCGTCCTTCATCCGACCTGCGGCGGTGGTGGTGGAGGTGCCGACTTGGTCAGCCGAAGGACGCGCGTGGCATGCCGGGTCGGAACTTGATGTTTTTGGCCGTTTGTTGGTCGTCACATTCACGCATAGAGGAAACATAATAAGATGCACGTTATTACTTGATTATGTTGTCCTAATAAAAAGATGTGGTAATAATCATACTGATCGTAACAATAATGAGAAAAATAGAGGTAATGGCGATGATAGGATCTTTAATGAGAGTAATAATGGAAACGGTCGGAGTAATACTGCCAATGATAAGAATGAAAATCAGCATGACAATAAGAATACAAATGAGTGAAGTAATTTCATTTGTAATGCTGCTAATAGAACCAGATTAAAATATTCTAGATTCACATAAAATATTAAGATATCCTGAACTCAAAATATAAGTCTTCATTATGCCATTGTAACAACTACAACTGCAAGTTAGTATTTTGATGGTTACTAATTTGCTTGGTCACAGGGCTGTTATGTTGGTATATTTCAGAAATTGAATTCCTTCATATTCTGATATTTGCACACACACACACACACACACACACACACACACACACACACACACACACACACACACACACACACACACACACACATACACAGACAGAGAGAGAGACACACAAGCACACACACACTTCCCTTATCTCCCTATATACCCACACACTCAACGTATTTTTCAGCCAGAGCCGTCTCTCGGAGGGGAATAGCCGTCCTTCTGGGAGGAAAAGCCGCCTTTCCAGTGTGCTAAGGTGCTCAAGTGAGGTGATGCAATGCATGTGATCTCTCAGAGCACACCCCTCCGGCTGGACGTCGGTGACGACAAATCACCTGACCCAGGACACAGGCGCAGTGACACGACATGCCCCTGCCGTGTCACATGGCGTCTCCATGCATCACATGGTGGCTTCAGAACAGCTGGCGTGATGGCTCCATGCATGATCAAGCATGTCCATTGACACATTCCCACTGACACATGCCCACCGACACATGCCCACTGACACATTCCCACTGACACATTCCCACTGACACATGCCTACTGGCGCATGCCCACTGACACATGCCCACTGACATATGCCCATGCCCACTGACATATGTCCATGCCCACTGACATATGCCCATGCCCACTGACACATGCCCATGCCCACTGACATATGCCCATGCCCACTGACACATGCCCATGCCCACTGACATATGCCCATGCCCACTGACACATGCCGACTGACACATGCCTACTGACACATGCCCACTGACACATGCCCACTGACACATGCCCACTGACACATGCCTACTGGCGCATCCCCACTGACACATGCCCACTGACACATGCCTACTGGCGCATGCCCACTGACACATGCCCACTGACATATGCCCACATTTTTTAACTAAATTAAATTAGAGCGCTCTTAAAACCACACCATGCAGAACGCCGCTTCCCGCCGGCTATCCTGACTGAGGCATCTCGTGTCGCCTGTGGCAGGTGCGACCGTGGCTGAGGCCGACTCGTCGCCGACGGCGCGGTCGGGCCGCGATCTCGTCGACTACGAGCAGCTGCTGAGCGCGGTCAGCGACCTTGACCCGGCGGGCGGCGCGGACATCCGCTGGATGCTGGTGACCCACTCGCGCCAGAAGCGCAACGTCGTGCAGCTGGGCGAGATGATCAAGTGCACCACCGGCTGCAATCCGATCATCTACAAGGGCTACGGCTGCTACTGCGGCTTCCTCGGCTCCGGCAACGTGGTGGACGGCATTGACAGGCGAGTGCGGATCACGCTGCGGGACGTCTGCCGCCACGGAAGTTGTGTCTGATGTGCACGGATGCAACCATGTCATGCTCGATTTTGGTGCTCACGGTTATGAGTTGCATCACTGTTGTATTCAATGCGGATGCCAAAGGCCGTTGGATTCGCATTGCCCCTTTCTGGTGTATGCTTTGCTGATGTCAAGAGTTCGCCGATGGGCATTATCTGGCTGTCGTATGTTGTACGTACGCTGTCAGTTGGTGCAGGCTTCGGTTTTCTGACGCGGTATCTTGTGCTTACGTCAATGTTCTTGAAATCATGTGACAATGTGGCATTGTTTCGGCAGTTGTATCTGGTGGAGGCGATGATTTTTGGTTCCCGGGACTTTGGAAAATTGCTATATGAGGTAGTGTCTGTGGATGAAGCTCTCTGGTGTAGTGTCTGAGGAGACTGGCGTCGGCTACAACGCCTCGCGGTGTCTGCTGCAGTGTCTATGACTGGTGTCTGCTAGTGCTGTGGCTGATGTCCGCTACCATGCATGAAGTTATGTCTACTGCAGTACTTGTGACTGATGTCTGCAGCAGTGTATATGACTGGTGTCTGGTGCAGTGTATGTGACATCTCTGATGCAGTGTATGCGACTGTTGTCTCGTACAATGTATGTGACTGGTATCTGGTGCAGTGTATGTGACTAGTGTCTGATGCAGTGTATGCGACTGTTGTCTCGTACAGTGTATGTGACTGGTATCAGGTGCAGTGTATGTCACTAGTGTCTGATGTAGTGTATGGGGCTGATGTATGTTGCTGTGTATGTGACGTATGTCTGCTACAATGTCTGAAAGTTGTGTCTTCTGCAATGTTTGGGCTGGCATATGCTGCTATCCTGCTATCCTGCATAAGTTACAATCATTGTGTGTATGTGTGTTGTTGTTGTTGTTGTTGTTGTTGTTGTTGTTGTTGTTGTTGTGGTGGTTGTGGTAGTGCGTTGTTTTGTGCACAAGCCTTGTCGTCGATAATCCCTCGGGTCAGCAAGACTTGACCGTGTACCTGTCGCCCCGCACCATGTTATGCGCCTGTACACTATGTGCCTGTGTACCACGCGCCTGTATAATATGCTGCTATATATACTATGCGGCTGACGTGCTTATGATGTGCTCACAAGTGTCGCCTAACGTGGCCGCGACGCCGCTGTCGTTTGCCTAACTTTCGCTGCTAACGCTGTTGCTGTTATCTCTATGAGCGCAGCACACACGTTCGGTATCGGCTGCCAGGGCACCGCTGCGTTATTGCCACGTCATCATGACGTCATTGGTAGGCCCTGCTGCTGAAGAACTGGTTGGCCATTGACGGCTGGCGGCCATCTTCCCTCCGGTTGGGGCTGATCGGTTATCTTTTTTTGGCGGAAATAGAGTTGCTTTGGACAGCTCACATGGATGGCGTGCGCGATGTTCATCCGACCAGCTTCAATAGCTGCGCGGCAGGAACGCCAGCGTTCGGTCTCCCGTGTCCTGGGCAGATGGGATCCGACTTGCAACACGCGCTCGCATTACGTATCCCCGGCTGAGGGGGTTGGCTAGCAACTGGCCCGATGGGGACGGGTGTGAGGCCACGAGACAGACCTGTCGGAGCACAAAATCGGTTAGCATCCCACCGTTAGATCGCAGCTTCACCGCTGAGCGGTAGGTCCAGGACATACATAGGTCTTGACCCAATGTGACACGTTCCGCTTAGCATAGGTCGTCATTCCATTAAGCCATTAAGCTACCCTAGCACGTGCTCCAATGAAATCCATGCATTTTCCAACGCTGCACACGACAACGGAAAATTGCTATGTTTGGCCTGGTTCTGGGTGACTCCTCGTGTATACACCTACTGGAAGATACATCACCATCATCGGCGCCAATGTAATGCGTCTCCACTTTTGGGATTCTTTTACGACGCATTCAACCGCTAGGTCATATAGCGTCCCGCGATCTTGCGATCAAGAGTCCGACGCTCTACCAACTGAGCTACCGCCCACACCCCCGTTTCTGCTTGATGTTTATGATATATATCAGCTGTACATATATGTTATGCATAGAAGTGCACACACCATGCACGAGGCATTCTCTGCCGTTTTTGTGCCGTCACAGCCTGCACAGCTGGCAGCCTCGTGGCGCGATTTTCCGGCTCCGATATGGCAGCACTGCCGAGAGCGACAGTGGCCAAACGTTGGTGCGCCGGGCTGACTGACTCTGCACCGCTTCACAGCTGCTGCTACGAGCACGACTGGTGCTACTGGCGCGCCAGCCACTGCTTTACAGACCCGTTCGGTGTCTCGTTCTATGTGTCCACTTACAAGTGGAAGTGCAAGCACGGCCGGGCCAAGTGCGGTGAGTATGCCAGGTCACCGAAAGGCATCCCAAGGTCGCTGGACGGTCGCCGCTAGGTGGCGATGCCGACGTCTCGGCCGGTTCTGCTTGCTGCTAGCCGCGCATGCGCATGTGCTTCGCTGGCGGTTGCGGGTGCTGGTGTCCGGGGTGTTGGGAGACAGGCGGCAGCCGCGCCGCTGCCGCTTCCGCGTGTCCGGCTGCGATCTCCGAGAACATTGCGAAGATCGTCAGCAGAAACGCGAAGGTGTCGTCACCGGGACTACCAAGACCACACTGCCAACAGCAACAGCACGCGTGGACACAGCAGACAGGTCATGGCACCGCAGGTCACAACACACACACATACCACAACGTGGGACAGGCAGAACAACAGCCGACATCACCACGTGGTTAGCAAAGAAGCACGCACGTGCGCGCGTACGTACACACACACACACACACACACACACACACACATATATATATATATATACACTCACACACCTACCAGCTAGCAGGTAACCTAGAAGTTAGCAAGTGGCTTGAAGCCCAATAGTTCACTGCGCGGATCAATGTCACATAATACAGGCAACTATATGGCCTTCAAAGCAAAGGTGCCTTCTTATGGTTCTACAGGTGATTTCAGTTGCGCTTAAAACCATCGATCTCAGTGTCACCCCTAGTGGATTGCCAGCACACGACTGACATGTCAATGACACGTGACTGACATGTGACTGACACGCGAGTGACACGTAACTCACACGTGACTGACATGCTGACAGCCGGATGGTAGTCATCTCCATTCTCTACTGCTAGCATTTCCAAATCAGATGTGCGTACAATCGTGAACTTTCCAGCAAGCAGCGTAACAGTAAGATGAACTGGACTTCGAAACATTCTGCGTGCGGCGCGCGGTGGTTTCTTGGACAGGACGCCAGGCTATGTCCCAATAATAATAAAGGCAGTCGTAATGTAGTCTGCGTGTCGACGAATACATCTGGAAAGATGCCGAAAAAGTTCAGAACGTGCAACTGTTGGATCGTTTTACATCTTCCAAGCCATCTTAATGATGATGCCTGTGGTTTGAGTTATTGCAAGCAAACCCTCCCGTTGCGTTACTGCAAGCTCCTCGGCTCGCTTCGCTCCCAAGTAGTTTCCTCTCGTCTTCCGCATAACCATTCCGTACCTGTGGCGAGAGCTTAGTATTTGAAGCATAGGTCACGCTTTGCCCCATATGTCTATTAATTTATTTTGTTTTTGCCAAATGAATGTGAACTTAACTTCCACCCCAAACCGGTAGGTGTTCAAAATTGTATCAGCATGTACTTTTCGAGTTTACGGATATAAAAATGTCACCCCTTCCACCCCCCCCTATCTGTGTGAGGATCAAGATGCGCATGGCTTACTGTCATCCGTTCCTCTGCAGCCGAGTTAGACACTGTTCCCACAGCTAAGATCGGGTTGATCACCGCACTTTCTTCTCACCACTGTCTCTGACATCATCTTCACACATAAATTTCTGCCTCTTCATGTTTCTTTTCTGTGTCGTAACGTTGCACATAAGACTGTGCGACACGACACAATGCTATTGCACTGAAGAATTGAAGGTAATAAAAACAATTTGCGCAACCAGGTCCAGTTACTCAGCTATTCGGTTGCACTGTCCAGTTGCCCGTCCCGTTCCCAGTCCCGTTCGCCGTGCCGTTCCCCGCCTCGGGGAAGTCGCATCGGCCGTCCCGTTCCCCGCCTCCGCGCCCCCGCCAGCCATTTCCCGCCCTCTCCCGTCAGTCCCGTCACTGACAATCGCTGACCCGGCGACTCATTTCCCGCCCTCTCCCGTCAGTCCCGTCACTGACAATCGCTGACCGGGCGACTCATTTCCCGCCCTCTCCCGTCAGTCCCGTCACTGACAATCGCTGACCGGGCGACTCATTTCCCGCCCTCTCCCGTCAGTCCCGTCACTGACAATCGCTGACCGGGCGACTCATTTCCCGCCCTCTCCCGTCAGTCCCGTCACTGACAATCGCTGACCGGGCGACTCATTTCCCGCCCTCTCCCGTCAGTCCCGTCACTGACAATCGCTGACCGGGCGACTCATTTCCCGCCCTCTCCCGTCAGTCCCGTCACTGACAATCGCTGACCGGGCGACTCATTTCCCGCCCTCTCCCGTCAGTCCCGTCACTGACAATCGCTGACCGGGCGACTCATTTCCCGCCCTCTCCCGTCAGTCCCGTCACTGACAATCGCTGACCCGGCGACTGATCGATGTATTTGGAAGCTATCTGAGGCGGTGATAAAGGTGCCCACTATCCATCCATGTAGTAGCTGGGACAAACTGGATCATGCTCACTGTTTTGCAGAGGCGAAGCCCAAGAGTACGGTGTTGGCCGCATTGCTCTGCAACAATGTATTTTTACCGTTTTGTCTTTTTGAAGACAAAGCGCCCTGCAGATGCTCAGCGGGGAACCGAAAACCTGAAGTGCACATGCGGGGCTGATCACGACCCATGGCGTTGGACAAACAGGGGTGGCGTCTGACGCCCCCTCCCTGGTCTTCAGCAGACGTCGGGTTGGTGCTGTGAGTGAGTCCTGATGCCCAGACCACTCCGGCGGCGTCTGACCCCCCTCCTCTCCTTCCACCTTCAGTAGATACCGGGTCAGTGCAACGTACTTGGGGCCTGATGTCCGCACGGACCACTTCGTTCTGTTTCCGGTCACTTGTCGGTAGCCATGTGAGTACCGGCGCCTCATCCCGCCGCTCGTTAGCTCTAGTTAACTCTGGTTAGCTCTAGCTCAAGCTCTGGTTAGCTCTCGTCAGCTCGGTACGTCAGCGCGTCCCCCCTGAAAATCACCACGGCTGTCAACCATCCCATCAGCAAGCTGGAGACATGGATGTTGGCTAAGCCGGACAGTAAACGTCAGTTCATCATGTGCACCGCATACCGTTCACCGAGACGGAATGTGACCGACCTGAAAGCTGACTCCGCAGAACTGGACGCGCAATTTCAACGAGTCATTGTGGACTATCCCAAGTCCAAACTTTTTATTTGCGGAGATTCCAATTGTGACTTGCAGAAACCAGATTCAGACTTAGGCAGGCGTGCTCTATCAGATTTTATTTTTTATTACACGTTGTCTCAGTGTGTGACCTCGCCCACCTATTCGACTGGCTTTCTTCTTGACGTAGTTATTACCAACTGTGGTGACATTGTGAAGCACTACCGTACAAAATTTTGCAACTTTAGTCCGCATAGATTTGTTCGTGTTTCTGTCAATATGCCTAGATCCAGACCGAGCGGTGTCATTGTTCGCTCCCGGTGCTTTCGCCGTATAGATCCGAATGTTTTGCTTTATGGTCTTTTTTTGGGCTGACCGGAGTTCTGTTTTCAATTCTCCCTCCGTCACGCTCAAGCGCGACTGTTTTCTGGCTATCTCTTTACCCATCATTGACTTTCATGCTCCCATAAGGACTGCTAAAATTAGGAACCCTAGCGCCCCGGCTGTATCGGATGGAACGAAAGCTTTAATGTGTGGCCGCTGTAGTGCACTGTTGTCTATGGACACCAGTCTACGGAGTACAGGGACGCCAACCCAGCTGTACGATCGGCAATGAGGCGTGATGGTCGCGACGATGCTGAGGGGCGCATGCGTGAGGATGGGCGGAGGTCAGTGTGGCGCTATATCAGGTCATTCGTCGGTGGCAAAGTTTGGAATATGGGAGCGACGCCGAGCATTCCCTGCCGTTTGCCGCGTGTCGGTGCCTGTGCGTTTGCCCTGGTGCCGTTGTCGCTATCAGAGCTGCGAGCCGCCGTCTTTGGGATGAACGGCTCGTCGGCCTGCGGCGAGGATAGCATCAACATCCACATGCTCAGGGTGTGCTTCAACTCGATAGACTCGATATGTGCGGTGCGGTTATCTGTCCGAAAACACCTCTCTCCAACTCAGCACGGTTTCCGTTCTTGCCATTCTACGGAAACCGCCCTGACCTCCATATCTGACCAGATAATATCCGCATGTGACCATGTGCCCCTCCTCTACATGCTGGATTTGAGCAAATGCTTTGATGTGATTGACTACTCTCAAAACTCCTGTCAAAATGAAGTCTCCACAGCATAGACACATGGTTTTCGGGTTATCTTCAAAACCACGCCCAGAGTGTCAGCATCACTGACAGTCTGGGTGCCGTCTATAAATCTGCCCCGTTTCCCAACAGCATCGACTTTTTTCAAGGATCATCTCCCGGACCTCTTCTCTACTACGTCTCGCCAAGGACCTCAAGTTTGTTCACCGAAGGCGCAGTGGTTATCCAATACGCCGACGACACCAAAATTGTGGTCATTGGTAAAAAATCTGAAATTCAAAACGTCGTTGCTCACATAGAAACAGTTTTGGCCTCTCTCGACATCTGGCTTCGAGCAAATGGACTGAAAATTAACGTTGTCAGAACACAGTTGATGCTTTTTGGCAGCACACCAAATTTGCGTGCCTCACCGGATATCACGGTGAAATTTCGCGACCACAATCTACCCACCATTTCTGAATACAAAAAGCTCGGGCTTATTTTCGATCGATCGCTCAGCTGGGACTCGCACGTCTCCGAAGTGACTCGGCGTTGTTTTGGAGTTCTGGGTGGCATATCGCATCTAACGGGGCACCTTCCACCTACTGTCATCGCGCTGGTCAATGCCATGGTCTTCTCGCAGTTCCGCTACTGTATTTCTGTGTATGGTAACGGAACCAAAAAGAAGCTGACTCGCATTTTTTTTTTTTTAATTATTGACTACTCGGTAAAAGTAATTATAGTAAAGTAATTATCGGCCGAATAAAATTTGACTATGTTTCGGATCTGCTGAGGAGGCTGGGCTGGTTCAGTGCGGAGAACTTAGCCATATACCACACCCTGTTCCTCACGCATAAAGTGCGTCGTCATAGTGAGCCAGAGTCACTGGCTCATGACCTCACCACCGCGCCGTGGCGGAGGTTCGTGACCGAACCACCCACCCGTCAGGACAATCACTTATATGTCCCCCGGTCTCGCACCGAGATGGGGAAGAGGCATTCTAGCTCCAGAGCACCACTTATATTCAACTCATTGCCACCCGAGCTGATGCGGCTTCCCGTACCAATCTTCGGTCGCCACTTATGGCGGTACTTGTACAACATGCCGCCGGTGCCTGATTGATTTGGTGCTCGCCCCGATGTATTTTATGTTGTTTTTATTCTATCTTATCTTTATTTTTGTTTGCATTATGACATGCATGACTCCCGGTTTAGCTGTTTTGTGATTTTGACCTTTCCTGCTTTTATTTAATTGACGCAAGATTCTAGTAGTCACAAGTCCATTGTGAATTACTTCAATAAAAAGTATGTGTCTGTCTGTGTCTGTGTCTGTATCTGTGTCTGTGTCTGTATCTGTGTCTGTGTACATGACCAGAATCGGCTTAGCTGTTCTGGCTCTTTAGTTTGTTGTTTTGTGCTTGCCCGTGGGTGCCACAAGAAGGGATCGTTACGCCTTTAAAATGAGAAGTTGAATTGAACAAACATTGGTTTTTGTTCACGGGGAATACAAATGTCCCGATCGCCCGAGGGTGAGCCTCAAATTCTCCATAATTGCATGAAAAGATTGAAAACTTTTCCATAATGAGAGCTAGAACAAGGTAAAAAGAGAACATCCGGCACGAACAAGTTCTTTCCTAACGAAAAAGTTGCATGCATTTTCAAAGGCGTGCTAATCTAGTCATGTCTGGACACTCATATGTAGGTACTTTTTCGTATATACACTGAGTAGAAAGTGGTAGGTTTTCTGCAACGCATAACAATTACTTTTTCCTGAGTTCTCGGGTGCGAAAGATTTCGGCATGCAGCTCTACAACAGGCAAAGAACACCGATGTAGCTTAAACTCTATTCCGCTACGTTCAAGGAGCCCTGGCATCCTTGAGCTTAAACTTTGGCCCACTATATGCAAGGAATCATGACATCGTTGGGCCTAAGCCTTAACCTACTTACAAAGGACCCTGACATCGTTGAGCTTAAACTTTAGTCTGCTGCATGCAAAGGACCCTGACATCTCTGCAAGAGAAAGGAGGTCAACATGATCCTCTTTGTAGCAGGAAGATTCCTATCGTATGTAGGTGCCTCGTGATGAGCTTTACCGGTGCCGCGCGTCCTGACGCTCATGAGTGATCACGGATGCTCACTAGTGATCACGCCCTGATGTTCACGAGTCATCACGCCCCGACGCTCACGAATGATCACGTTCTTCTCCTCTGGCACGGCCCGGTACTTGTCGAAGACCAGCCTGAGCCATGGCGTGCGTTCGAGACCGCCTGGATGGCAAAGAATCCACGGGAATAAATGGCCCGTCCGAAATCCTCTACCCAGTTGGCCGTCAGAGGCTGTTCGGACGGCCAAGAATGTACCGGACACACAGTAGATTATATCGCGGACGCGCAGGATATCTGTGAAGACACAACTTGGTCGGTGGTTGTGATCATTACGCTTGTGTGTGTGTGTGTATTTTTAATGACGTGCATATTTCAAGGAAGCTTCGCATGACATTCGATCAGTGTGGAACCTCCAAGGGCCTTGCGGCGAAAAGCCGATGTTGACATTTTTACAGCGTTATAGTCGCAGCATATATAATATGTGCTATCTGTGCCATGAATGTGAATCAACGACATGTCAGCGACAAGCCAACGCACAGATAAAATATGGCTGACTGCGAACGCGGGAATCATGAGTTTATCGCACGTGTCGTGAGTTGTATTTTCGCCTGGACGACCTTGAACGCCCGCATGACCTGTGTCACCATGGGACGGCGTTTAGTGCTGTTTTTGTCCGGTCCGCTGCCGTCGGCCACGACAGCCACCACGCTTCGGTTCCGATCCGCGAGCAGACCGGCACGCACCGGCCGGTGGTGGTGTCATGCTGTCGTGTCGCCTCTTGGCTGGCGTGCAGTGTGGTCGGGGAGAAGACAGGTGGGGGACAGAGGGGGGGGGACTGCCAGAGGTAGTGACTAGCTGGCAGTTACGCGCGATCGCAGACCATTCGTCACTCTGAAGACAGGTCAAGGCGCCAGCCGAATCCCGCAGCAGGTGTCCGACAGCTCGGGGATGTGATGGTGGTGTTCCACAGGCGAATTGCCGGCCAATCGAGTACCATTGTAGCCGGGGGTGTCGGTCGTACAACGGTCGTTGACTGTCCGGAGGCGCCGCTGTCACAATTAACGTCCAATCGAGTACCACTGTAGCCGGGGGATGGGGTGTCGGCCGGCAGCGGTCGTTGACTATCCGGGGGCGCCGCTGTCACAATTAACGGTCGATCGAGTACCACTGTAGCCGAGGGAGGGGGTGTCGGTCGTACAACGGTCGTTGACTATCCGGGGGCGCCGCTGTCACAGCACGTGCTGTGGCGGTCATACGCGGACGCAGGTGA